>CM070027.1:26376764-26466764 GCA_036247105.1 Cirrhinus mrigala | reverse complement strand
TATGTGTTTATATGCATTTTATATGCATTTTTCACTATAAGAAGTAATATTGTTAGTTATTTATATAAATATAAAATAGAAATTTAAATATCAAGCTAGAAAAAGGCCAAATTTCCTCTACTACTAATAGTACAATTACTATATAGGTGAAAGGGAGTGTATGTGTGAGCATGTATGTGTGTGTGTGTGTTTGATTTGAGATTTGGTCTTTAAGGTCGGGTGCCCTTCCCCCACAAATAAACAAACACACAAACACACGTCATAAACACATAGAAGATAAACTTCCTGTCCTCCCACCCACACAGGGATCATAAAACCCCCCCTTGCCCCTGGCCATTCCATGACCCCTTGTTTTGACCCTCCTGTTGCCATAGAAACCTTGACGGACATGTCGAACAGGTAGATTGGCTCTGCCCCATGAGACTTTTGGTTTTTCATTAATTGTGCAATATGCATGCATTTTACCTTTATTGCATTTTAAAGAGACAGTACCCCCGAAAAATGAAATCTCATGTCACTCTGAACCTGTATGACTTGCTTTTTTTAATGAAACACAAAAGAAGATATTTTAAAGTATGTTCGCAACTAACGGTTTAGTTACCAACATTCTTTAAAATATCTTCTTTTGTGTTCAGAATTAGAAAATATCTCATACAGGTTTGAAGTAACATGAGAGGGAGTAAATGATAAGAGAATTTTCATTTTTAGGTGGACTGTCCCTTTAATGATGTTGGATTTGTGTTTTCAATACATTTTGGGTTTAATTTAAAGATCATGCAACAAACATCCTAACAAGATGTTTAACATCTCAGCTTAACATTTTCTCTTAAAAAATCTTATTTTGAATCACCATGGAATAAAATGCTTCCATGCAAACATTTAAATTTTAAATTTGATACTATTGCAAGTAGTGCAAGTGGTTGCATCTGTGCAAAAGTTACTATTATGGTCCTAGGGTGTTAATAAATGGCTAGTTTAAGAATTCTCACACATTATAATTTATTAGAAAAGGTTTTGCACAAAGTATTTAATTAGTCAATCAATAAATATTCATAAACAGTTGCATTTTCTGTAATTACAGGAATTTAACAATGAAACAGTAAAAGAAATATAGAAAAATATTGTACAACACAGCAAAAAAAAGGCCTCAATTAAAGATTTATGTATCTGAGCTGCCTATACAGTGTGAATCCATTTGGATTACACAATTTTAACATAAACTAAAACTATTTATACATTTATTATCAATAAATCTAATTTGTAAATTTATTTGTTTTCACAATTAACAAATGTATGCTGATTCTAAGCAATTTAAATAAATGCATTTTGAAAACATGATTATTTAAATGAATATGAAAGTAGATGCAAATTGTTCATAATAAATAGATGAAAAAAATAGATGCAACGAGTTATTAATAAACTATGTCATGATTTTTTTCTGAGTGCAGAAGTCTGTCACTGTTTGTGACAGAGAAATATGCATCACATTACGTTTGTTAGGTTGTTAAAACTGTGTAATCAAATGGATGGGGATTTTATATGCAATTAAAACACACTGTAAAAAAATCAACATATGTTTTAGCCTTTCTGCTTCAAAATTTCTAATTGAATTCAGCGTGTTGCATGCTGCTTCTCTGTAATTATTTGCGAAATTTACTAGCAGTTATCATTCAGGCCTGCATATGTGTGTATAGTGTAGATGACCACACGTTCTCATCCACACACACACACACATTGTGATGAGCAGAGGCACAGGGGGTCGGCTAGGATCTCATGTCCTTGGATCTGAATGATGAAGGTCTGGAAAATGGAAAATAAATGGATATTCAGGTTACATATCACTACTGCATCTGTACAGCTCCCCTCCTGATCCCTCTTTCCTTCCATCAGCCAAGTGGAACAGAAGACATCTGGGCAGCCTCATCCTTGTCTTCTGCAGGCGGGGGGTGGGGTGTTGGTATGTGTGAGTGTGCTTCTGCATGCATATGTCCTTATACCTGTGAGAATGCACTCTGTGTGTGTGTGTGTTTGTCCTATGTGAATACAGATCATGCTGTTTTTTTTTTTTTTTTTTTTTAAGTTATTCCAGTGGTAGAGTGATATATCATGATATAATGAGCCAATATTTGTTTTTATTTATTTATTTACTTACTTACTTAATTACTTACTTATTTCTATATTAATATTGACGTATTTACATATTAATAAAAAAACATTTAATTTTCCGTCATTAAATTGTAATTTACATTTTAGATGAAATACACATTTATTAATATTAATATCAATATATTTATTTTTAATAAAAAAAAAATCATCAAATTGTCATTTAAATTAATGTTATGTTAATGTATTTAACATATTAATAAAAATAATTATTTTCTATTAATAAATTGTTATTTAATAGTATGTAAAATACACATTTAAAAAATACTATCATTGATATATTTATTTCTTATAAACAAATTCTGTTTGATATCATTAAATTGTCTTTTAAATTATATACAAAATACACATTTATTACTATTAATATATTTATTTTTTCATAAAAACACTTCCATTTGCTTTCTTAAACTGTCATTTAAATGGTATATAAAATATACAATTAGCAATTTTAACATTGATACCTTTATTTTTTAGAACAAATTTTTCATTTGATATCATTAAACTGTCATTTAAATTGTATATAAAATACACATTTAGTGTTATTAATATTAATGTATTTAATATTTTTTATAAAAACATTTTCATTTTCATTTGTTTATTGTTTATAGAAGATATTTCATTTGCTATCATTAAATTGTTATTTAATATTAATATCAAAATATATTTTACATTATTTATAAAAACAATGATTTTATATTATTAACATTTCTTTAAATATTATCATTGATATATTTATTTTTAATTTAAAAATCAGTTTAATATAATTAAATTGTCATTTAAATTATATACAAAATGCACATTACTATAATATATTTATTTTTCATAAAAAAAAATTACATTTGCTTTCCTAAATTGTCATTAAACTGTAATTTAAATTTGATATAAAATACACATTTAGTGTTATTAATATCTGTGTATTTAATATTATAACATTTTTTTTTCATTTGCTATCTTTAAATTATTATTTACATTTTGTATAAAATGCACATTTATTGAGATTATTGCTATCATTAAATTGCCATTTAATATTAATATCATTATATATTTTACAGTATTTATAAAAATAATTATTTTGTATTATTAAATTGTCATTTAAATTGTATACAAAATGTGCATTTTAAAATATTATCATTGATATATTTAGTTTTTTAATTAAAAAAATCTGTTTGATATAATTAAATTATTTAAATTATATACAAAATGCATTTATTGCTATTAATATATTTATTTATATATATAATACACATTTATTAATATTAATATCAGTACATTTATTTTTTATAACAAAGTTTTCATTTGATATCTTTAAACCGTCATTTAAATTTTATATAAAATACACATTTAGTGTTATTAATATCTATGCATCTAAAATTATGTAAATAGTTTCATTTGCTAGTTTTAAATTATTATTTACATTTTGTAAAAAAATACACATTTATAGAGATTAATGTTGATATATGTATTTATTATTTATGGAAAACACTTCATTTGCCATCATTATATTAATGCCACTAAATGAATGTCATTTTATAAATATTTTCAGTGACCACAAAGTATTTGGAAACTTTAAAAGCACAAAAAGTATGAACTTCATTGCTTTGGATTAAACATGTCAAACAAAGTAGCATTTACTTTGAAGAAATTTTTATAAGTGTATTTTGATTTTTTGTTTTGAGTAAAAACATTTTACAACAGATTTTGAATGCAAAAACAACAGATATTAATATTATAACGTCTCATTTCTGGTTGTCAAACTTTAGTGCAAATGGCTTGAAATTTTGCTATTAAATGCAATGACATGCAAACATTTTTATGTCAAAACATCTTAAGTATCTGAAAACTTTTTAGAGCCACTGTATCTCTGAAAAACACATTTTGGTGAACATTAAGGGAAGTCTCACCCATGAGCTTACTTCCGCATTGAAGAAACCCTAGATATCATAACAAGTTTAACATCATCCAGAAGTTAAATACTGTAGCTTAATGGTCTGAGGAGGTTCAGTGGGCTGGAGTTAGAAAGTGTATGTGGCACAGAAGGCAGACGGCGGGTATTCGCTACTGTAGTTCAATCCCAACGGCCCACAGCCATCACAGATATTAGATTATCTTCAAGGAGCCTGCGGTTGGTGGAGTGCGTGTGTGTTCTGCTCCACCATATGCCGTGGATTGCTGGAGTGTGTGTGTGGAGCCCCGCGTGTGGCAGATCAAAAATCCGCAGCTGTCAGCGAGCCGAAGAGATCACACTCATACACACACACACGTGGCGATTTCTGAAGAGGTCGCGGAGGTCGCATCCTGAGGGACAGAAGTGAGAGGACTGGGCAGATGGGTGTGTGTGCGTATGAGAGGAAGATAGATAGAGAAAGTGTTGTTTTAAGAAAAGAGAAGAGGCTTTGTTTTAAAGTGCTCTTGATGTTCTGTGTGGTACGACGAACTGCTGTGCAACGTTCAAGTGTGTCCATTATAAGAACATTTTAATGTTCATTATAGGACGAAATGCCTGCAAGTGTGTGTATTGAAAGAATTTAAAGGGATAGTTCACCCAAAAATGAAATATTTTAACATTTACTCTTCCTCATGTCGCTCAAAACTGTTTTGTTAAAGATACTTGTAATTTAAAGTCAGTTTAGCCTTCAGAAAAACAAGCTGATTTAAAAAACTGTTGTGATATTAAATTGAACAAATGTATAAAAAACTAGTGTTGTTGTTATTTTATCTAAAACTATATAGAGAATAAACTATATTTGGCCGAGATACAACTATTTGAAAATCTGGAATCTTAAGGTACAAAAAAATCTAAATATTGAGAAAATCGCATTTAAAATTGTTCTTAGCAATGCATATTAAAAATAAAAAATATGAAAATAATTATTTTCTATTAATATTTTTGTAATTTAAATTGTATTTAAAATGCACATTTCAAAAAATATAATCATTGATATATTTATTTCTTATAAACAAATTCCGTTTGATATCATTCAATTGTCTTTTAAATTATATTTATTTTTCATAAAAACACTTCCATTTGCTTTTTCTAAACTGTCATTTAAATGGTATATAAAATATACAATTAGCAATTTTAACATTGATACATTTATTTTTTATAACAAATTTTTCATTTGATATCATTAAACTGTCATTTAAATTTTATATAAAATACACATTTAGTGTTATTAATATTAATGTATTTAATATTATTTATAAAAACATGTTCACTTGCTATCTTTAAATTATTATTTATATTTTGTATAAAATGCACATTTATTGAGATTAATGTCAATTAATGTTTTGAGATATTTATGGTAGGAAATATACAAAATATCTTCATGAAACATGATCTTTACTTAATATCCTAATGATTTTTGGTATAAAAGAAAACTGTATTTTTGGGTATTGCTACAAATGTACCGTTGCTACTTAAGACTGGTTTTGCAGTCCAGGGTCACATTTATAGACATATATATTAAAAATAGTTTGCATTAATTGAAATAAAGCTAAAATAGACTAAAATATGTGAACGTATATATATATAAAAAAATAGAACAAAATTTTGATAATTTAAAAAAAGATTAAGTTGAATTACTGCAATGTAAAAAAAAATGCAAACTGAAATAGATAGAAATTAAAGGTAAAAATAAATATTTAATATTTTAAATTTTAGCAAGGGTTTTACATTTTTTAATATATATATTTTATATTTATTAATGTTAAATAGTATAAGTATTAATATTTTAAAAAGCAAACACTAATGAAAATAAATAATAAATATATAACAATAAAATCAAATTTAAAATATTAATAAGTACTATAATAACATATATATAATAGTAAAATAATGTCTAGAAAACATGCTCATTTAAATGTCAAAAACAGTTATGACTGGCATTTAGCAATGATTTCAGGTAAAAAGAAGTTTTAAAAAAATGAACAGGAACAGTCTGAACAAAATGATTTACTAAAATGAGTCAGATTTTTATGAGTCAGAAAAAAAACATATAGATAGAGAGACTACTTGTTGAGAGGGACAGAAAGGTCAATGACAGATTTCAAAAGCAGAATAATTAATTCTTATTTTTCTGTTTCTTAAATTGTTTTTTTAAATTACTGCTGTATAAATGCCAACTTCCTAAAGTCTTCTTTTTTCTCCGCTTCTCATTTTCTCATCCTCTTTCTCTCATCTACAGGTTTTTATGAAGAAAACTCCCTTCAGGACGACACAGGTGAGGAAACTCTCCGTCTTAATCTCCATTCTGACAATTCTGGCTATATTGCACACTCAATTTATGTGCTTTGTGTCTTAAACATATTTCCAGTTCCAGTTCCAAATCTGTATGAGTTTCTTTCCTCTGTTAAACACAAAGAATGATATTCTTAGTATAGTTGGTATTCAAACAGTTGCTGGTACCCATTGACTTCCATAGTATTTTTTTCTCTGCTATGGAAGTCAATGGCTACCAGCAGCTGTTTGCTTACCAACATTCTTCAGAATATCTTACTTTATGTTTAACAGAAAAAAAGAAACTAATACAGGTTTGTAACAGCTGGAAGGTGAGTAAATGATGACAGAATGCTCATTTTTGAGTGAACTATCCCTTTAAGAGTTAAGAATTTGAGTCCATTGTAACATTCTGGAATAAAACTCAAAACCAGAGGGAATTAAAAAATAGCATCCAGAGTAAAATATCAATGCAGTACTCAGCTTTACCTGTAGAGCATGTCACAGAGCTCTTTTTTTCTCTTCTCTCTCACTCGTTCTCCTAAGCTCTGTTGAAAGTGCAACTTTTCGGGGTCAGAATAAGTTCAGGAGCTTCTGATCTTATGTTGTCAACAAATCCTTCTGTGATACATGCATGCATGCCGTTGTAAAGCTGTACAAGTCAGGGTCGAACATTGTTAGAGAAAGCACTTGATTTATGTGAGAAACCAATTAAGCCATAAAGCGGCGGAAGAGCGTTCCAGAAACACACACACACAAACACACACACACACACACACACTGGTGACATCACCTTCACTCTCTGTAGCAGTGGAGTCAAAGTTAGGTCAGCAATCAGGCACTACGTGTAAACAAGCAGAGATTGTAAGCCTCTGATTGGCTAAAAGTATTTTGATATTTTGTGAAGGAGTAGTTCACAAAAAATAAACATTTGCTAAAAATTGACCAACCAGATGTAGATTTGTTTGTTTTTTCATCTGAACATATTTGGAGAAATGTAGCAATACATCACTTGCTCACCAATGGATCCTCTGTAGTGAATGGGTGCCGTCAGAATGAGAGTCTGAACAGCTGATAAAAACATCATAGTAATCCGTAAGTAATCCTCTCACATCAAAATCAACAGACATATTCGAGCAGTTTTGAATTGTTTTCACATGTAAATGGTGTTTAATCTGTGCATATTTCTCTCCTGATTCAGACAAGATTACTTTTTCACTGGATTGAGCGCTCATATTTTAGCACAGCTTTTCAGTTCATATGACATTAATTGATGGACTGGAATGTTGCGGATTACTTGTCAATTATTGTGACGTTTTTATCAGCTGTTTGGACTCTCATTCTGACGGCACCCATTTACTGATCTATTGATGAGCAAGTGAATGCTAAATTTCTCCAAATCTGTTCTGATAAGAAAACAATTCTAGTTAAGTAACATTAATTTATATAGCACTTACCTAACATTTCACACCATCCTGTGCTTGTTGAGTGTAGGTTTGAGTTTATGCTGTTTTCTCAGCTAAGTTGACATCTGTAGGTCAGTGTTTTGTCTGCAAAGTAGTTTTTTAGATCTGAAGGTCACAAATATAGTGTCTGAAATGTCTTACCAGACGACGTTCCAGTGTTCCTACTGCAGTTTGCACTCATTGGTCAGTGAGTCGCTCGCATGTTAAACCCAACGACATCAATGAATGTATATCGCAGCCGTAATAATGACAAAAGCAGCGGTCGGTTTGCTCGGAGGGAGTTGATGTGTAGCATATGGTAATTTCAGGGCACAGCCAACGGTCGATGGTTTCCTATGCATCCAAACTCACCGACAGCGTTGAATGTTCCCAGAATGCACCAGGTGTGTCTTTGCATGTCCCAAACATTTAATTTGATTAAACACGTATCTGGCTGTGTTACATCACAATGGGAGATTGTGTAATTATATGCTGATTTTTTTTTTTTTTTTTTAGCATATAATTAGTATTGTGCGCTCAGGGAAACCATATATTATTATTTAAAGAGAAGTGATGTAATTGTAATCATTCGCTATTGCGTGACTGTCTTTAGTGGTATTCATTTAAATTAAAAATGTGAAAGTGTACACCAAAAGCACTCTGATTTTTGTTAGCTTGCCAGAGACTGAAAACAATATGGTTTTATTTCATTTGTAAGAAATAAGACTATAGTTATGCACTATTATCCTGTGAAGAATCTTCTAATGTACACTAAGCTACAAAAAAGTACCATGTTTTTTATTTTTCTTTAAAATACCATGTAAATACCCTGGTATGTGAGTGTAGTTATCATTATACCATTGTATTTAACAAAATACTGTGGTATTACCACCTTTTTTCCATGCATATCATGATATTTTATAAAGTACCTTTTAAATACTATGGTAAATTGATATGAAAACCATTCAGTTGCAAGGTAAATATACAAGTACTATGATTTTAGAATGTTATGTAATGTTCTTTTAAATAACTTAGTACATTTATATAGTAATCAGTACCATGGTGTATATATCAAAATACTCTGGTATTACCATGTTTTTTATATGTACCATGATATTCTTTGGAGTACCCTTTAAATACCATGGTACATGGATATGATAACCATTCAGCACTATTGTATTTATATAAGTTCCATGGTATTAGTACATTTTTTTGATTTATGTACCATGGTATTAATCAAAATACTGTGGTATTATACCATGATTTTATTATACATACCATGATATTCTTTGGTGTAGCCTACAAATACCATGGTAATACTATGTTTTTTGTTTATGTACAATGGTATTTGTTGAAATCCTGAGGAAATACCTTATGTACTTGAATATAGTAATCAATCAGTACCATGGTATATATCAAAATACTCTTGTATTACCATGATTTTATATATGTACCATGATATTCTTTGGAGTACCCTTTAAATACCATGGTACATGGATGTGATAATCATTCAGTACTATTACATGTATAAAAGTACCATGGTTTTAGTATGTTTTTTGATTTATGTACCATGGTATATATCAAAATGCAATGATATTACCATGATTTTATTACACATACCATGATATTCTTTGGTGTATCCTACAAATACCATGGTATTACTATGTTTTTTGCTTATGTACAAAGGTATTTGTTGAAATACTGAGTAAATACCTTATGTACTTGAATATAGTAATCAATCAATACCATGGTATATATCAAAATACTCTTGTATTACCATGTTTTTTATATATGCACCATGATATTCTTTGGAGTATCCTTTAAATACCACGGTACATGGATGAGAAAGTACCATGGTTTTAGTATGTTTTTTTTTTTTTTTTTTTTTTAATTTATGTACCATGGTATATATCAAAATACAATGATATTACCGTGATTTTATTATACATACTGTGATATTCTTTGTTGTATCATACAAATACCATACCATGTTCTATATATCATTCAATACCATGACATACAGAAAGTGTCATAATTGTATCACAATGCTGTAATAGTTCTTTTGATACATGCACTGATTTCTTTTAATATAATAATTTGATTCTAATTAGCATTGCATTCATTTGCATATGCATTCATTTAAATATGCAAAATGTATTTAGTAGAACTGGGTCAGTGTCACAATGCATAAAGCTGAACCAGCTGAATCAGACAAAAGAGCGACTGAACTTACAGAGAGATGGAGAAAGCTAAATCCATTAAAAGAGAAAGCATGAGACACTCTTACCTTGACATAACTAGCTTGACTCTCCTGTCGTGTTGACACTAATCAGATAAACAAGACTAGGCTGCTTGTCGTCTAAAGGGTTAAATGATAACTGGAGAATGCCTGTTTTTTCTCTTTCTCTGTCACACGAAGAAACTGCCATGGTAAACAAACATGCACATTCACTGCTGGATGAGTCACTACAGAGCTGACATCCTCATTGTGAGTTTGCCGTGTTTGAGATGAACTATATATGACCCAAATGATGTGCCGCTATGAATTTGGCCATGTGCACTGAGTGATGGCTTCTGATTGGCTGAGATTCCTGATGCTGTGAATCGGAGCTCTCCGATTGGCCGAAGCTGAGTTCTTTTGCATAGACAAAAAAAGACAAACAGAAAGAGAGAGATGTAGGAGGCAGGAGGCTCTTGGGAATAATTGATGAAAGATATAATGATCAAAGCGAATAGAAGAGATGCGGTAGATGGATACATTTCGCCAGCGGGCGGTTAGCGTACGCTTAAATCATGCGGTTTGATGCGCTCTGCCTTCAGCTTGGAGCAAAAACACACCTACACAACATTTTTGTGTGTGTTTGTGAGGTTGTTTTCTATGTTGCATTATCATTTTGGACACCCTAGGGGTGCATTTCCCACAATCCTCTTTGCCTATGGCGACCCTCTCGCTCAACATGTGTTAACTAGGTCAATGCGCATACATAGGATCATACGAAGTAACCAGGCATATCTAAAACCCCATAAAATGGGACTGAGGCTCACAGACCAGTGATCTAGATGCTGGATCAGGTCACACCAGGTTCTTCTGCAGGTTTAAATCCTCACAAAATTCAAAACCTGTAAGACCTTTCTTTTTCAAAACACAAATTAAGATATTTTTTATGAAATCCAAGATCTTTCTGACCTTGCATATACAGCAATGCAACTGACACGTTCAAGGCCCGGAAAGGTAGTAAGGGCATTGTTAAAATAGTCCTTTTGACATCAGTAGTTCAACCGTAATTTTATTTTAAGTTATGAGAATACTTTTTGTGCAAAAAGAAAAAAAAAGAATGACTTTATTCAACAATTTCTTTTCTTCCATGGTATATATCAAAATACAATGATATTAGCATAATTTTATTATACATACTATGATATTCTTTGTTGTATATATCAAAATAATCTTGTATCACCATGTTTTTTATATATGTACCATGATATTCTTTGGAGTACCCTTTAAATACCACGGTACATGGATGTGCTAATCATTCAGTACTATTGTAAGTATAAAAGTACCATGGTATTAATATGTTTTTTGATTTATGTACCATGGTATATATCAAAATATAATGATATAACCATGATTTTATTATACATACTAAGATATTCTTTGTTGTATCCTACAAATACCATGGTATTACTATGTTTTTGGTTTATGTACTATGGTATTTGTTGAAATACTGAGTAAATACCTTATGTACTTGGATATAGTAATCAATCAGTACCATGGTATATATCAAAATACACGTATTATTATGTTTTTTATATGTCTCATGATATTCTTTGGAGTACCCTTTAAATACCACGGTACATGGATGAGATAATCATTCAGTACTATTGTATATATAAAAGTACCATGGTATTAATATGTTTTTTGATTTATGGACCATGGTATATATCAAAATACAATGATATTACCATAATTTTATTACACATACTATGATATTCTTCATTGTATTCTACAAATACCATGGTATTACTATGTTTTTGTTTATGTACTATGGTATTTGTTGAAATACTGAGTAAATACCTTATGTACTTGAATATAGCAATCAATCAGTACCATGGTATATATCAAAATACTATATATATATATATATATATATATATATATATATATAGCATAATATTCTTTGGAGTACCCTTTATTTACCACGGTACATAGATATGATAATCATTCAGTACTATAGTATGTATAAAAGTACCATGGTATTAATATGTTTTTTATGATGTATGTATATATCAAAATACAATGATATTACCATGATTTTATTATACATACTATGATATTCTTTGTTATATCCTACAAATACCATGGTATTACTATGTGTTTTTTTTTTTTTTTTTTTTTTTGTTTATGTACTATGGTATTTGTATGGTTGAAATGATGTGCCACTATGAATTTGGCCATGTGCACTGAGTGATGGCTTCTGATTGGCTGAGATTCCTGATGTTGCGAATCGGAGCTCTCTGATTGGCCGAAGCTGAGTTCTTTTGCACAGACAAAAAACAGAGATATTGGAGGACACAAAGAAAACTATTTCTTTTCTTCCATGTCTGTCTTTGACACGTGTTAACAATGTCATCTTCAGATATTTCAATCTTCAGATACAAAGGTTCAAATCATGGTGATATAAAATAACATTCATTATTAACAATTTCCTCTAAAGCCATTACTTCTTATTTTTAGTGGTTTGGTGCTATAAACGAGTTAGAATGTTTGCAAGAAGACACAGAAGGCTTGTGATTACCATTGCTTCTAAATGTAGTAGGCGGTAATACACACTGACAGATCTAGAACAGCATGAACGGGGGATAGAGAGATGTGGAGTGAGAATGACAGAGGGATGCAGGGAAATCAAGGGATATGTTCCTCCTGCTGTTTCCTCTGGTGCTGTGAAGTGAACTAGATGAGCCGGCATCATCATTACACGCTGACTGTGAAATAACTGTTCCTTCTGATCAGCAGAAACACAGGTTTGCTCAGAGCAGAGTAGTAGCTTACTGAATACAATGTGCAGTATTAAATTGCATGTGAAGCTATGCATTATGCAACGATTTTAAACATTTTAAACAGACATAAACAACTTCGTTGGTGCATGACCTTATAAGTGCTATGAGGATGTGCAATCTTATGCTCACCAAGGCTGCATTTATTTGATCAAAAATACAGTAAAAACTGTAATATTGTGAAATAATATTACAATTTAAACTGATTATAACTGATTTCTATTTGAATATATTTTAAAATGTAGTTTATTTCTGGGATCAAAGCTACATTTTCCGTATTACTCTGGTCTTTTGTGTCACGTGATCCTTCAGAAATCATTCTAATACGCTGATTTGCTGTTCAAGAAACATTTATTATTATCAATGTTGAAAACAGTTGTGCTGCTTCACATTTTTGTGTCATTAGTGATTTCTTTTTTTCAGAATTGTTTGATGCATATGAAGTTCAAAAGAACATCATTTATTTGAAATAAAAATATTTTGTAACATTATAAATGTCTTTACTGTCACTTTTGGTCAATTTAAAGCATCTTTGATAAATAAAGTAGTTAATTTATTAATTAAAATATATTACTTGTAGTGTGAGTGAAATCAATGAATTCAATAAAATTTGACAAAAGCAGTACAAATTTTGAGTTCAAATCAGACTAGAAACTACTGTAGGTTTTTTATATTATTTTTAGTTTTTGTTTTATGTGTCCAACTGCTTGCAAAATTAAAATAAAACTGAAACAACATTTACATTTGCATAGCATATAGTAATTTTATTTGGAATGTTTGCTGAGATTTAGTTAAGAACTTTTAGAACTTTAGCTTTATAAGTTTGAGATTACAATGATTTCAACAGATGACTAAACTCAGATTAACATACTATCAGACGTCACAGAGATAGCTGTGTGGTTATTGTCTTCCTGTTGCTAATGTTAACCGAAAAGCTTATTTATTTTGTCAGATTATATTTGCACATATATTTATATGCCATTGACTAATGCCTGGTGCTTAGTGTTGTTTTATAACTAAATTCTATATCAGAAAAAAAAAACCTGCAATCAATTAAAATATTTTTTTATTATTATTTTTAGAAGTTGTTTGTTTATATTTATTTAATGTATTGAAGTAACAAAAAAATAATAATTTTATTACTTTAATATGTTTTATATATTCTCATTTCTTATATACAATGTAGTTTTTCTTTAGTAATAAATTAAAATCACAAATTCTACTACTTTAATATACTGTATATTTTTAATTATTTTTATGTTTTATTTTATTTTATTTTATATACAATAGCATGACAATGTATTTTAATGTATTTTTATTTTAGTTTTATATATTTAATTTTGTTATTTCATTATTTTTTACGTTTAAGATTTTATTTTCTTTAATATAACTATTTAATTTGTAATAATGCTATTAATAATGCATTGAAAACATTAAATACATTGTATTACTGTCATATATTTTATTTTTAATTCTATGTTTAGGTTTTTTTTTATTTAATTTATTTTATTACTATATAGTATACTATATTGTTTTATTATTTTTATTTACTACTTTTTACATTTTTAGATTAGATTTTTTTTATATAACAATTCTATTTTATTTTAATAATGCATAAAATAACATGAAATACATGTGCACAGTTGTAAGGTTAATTTAATTTTATTTGCATTAAACTTTTTTCCAGATTAAATATGTGCATATATTTACATATTTAAATAGCTTAATAAATTCCATAAATTTTATGCTTTAATTTACATTTTAATTCCTTCAAATCAAATATAAAACCACTTAAGGTGAACTTAAACTGCACTGGTCTGACTGCTGGTCTGCTTGTCTGAAAAAAGAAATTGATTGAAATTTGCTGATTTCAGTATGCAAACTTTAAACCATTTTATGGCTAATTCTATTTTATAATTATAGAATTGTTTTGTTCACCCTGCTGTCTGTCTGAGTCTGAACAGGCCTCTGACCTGTTTTTGGGTTGCGAAGTTGCGACCCACCACTTTTTTTTTTTAAAGAGTGGCCTGTTTCTTCCTCAGTCTGTCTTTGCCAGAATGTGATGAGATTTTTGTGGCATGATGATGACCATGCCAGTTTTTGAGCCTGTGGATCATTTTTTAAATCCTACTATTGGATGCATTAGACAGAGTGAGAGCGATTGGATGTGTGTGTTTTCATGTATGTCACCCTGTTCAATTTTAAAAATGTGTTCCATAGTTGGCGTTTGCTATAAAGTTTGACCTGTGTTTGACCCAATCCACACAATACTGTGCCCTTACAACACACAGCCTTCTTGAGGGTTGTAAAACGGCTCTAGAGTTCAGGGTTAGGTTGAGTGCTTTCCGTAGCGTTTACGACACTCAGGCTTTTAGAAGACCTTTCCGTGACCCCGACGCTCACCTGCTCCCCCTACAGTTTAGCAGCACTTCTGAGAAATCAACATGTCTGTCAAGTTTAGCCGATTCATTTCTGTGAATCAGTTTATTTGGGCGGTTAAAACTATTCACTAATTCATTTGGGGAATAATTGTCAAGTGCGGAATTGTACACATACTTTTTTCCTTTTCCTATTGCTTGTTTGATAATCAGTCTAAATATGGGGCTGTGTGATATTGTTTAAATATAGATTGTGTTCAGTCGTCTGTCTTTCTCTGTTTCCCATCCCCCGTCTTGCCAGCTTTGTGTCTCTTTGGTTTGTAGTAAAATCTGGGTCACGCCGCATGATGCTGTAAGTCGTCTCAAACGCACACTGAGACTGCAGAAGATTCCTGCGTAATCTTGCTCTCTATTGAGATTTAGATAAGAACTTTTAGGACTTTATTTAACTTTATAAGTTTGAGATTACAATGATTTCAACAGCTCACTAAACTCGGATTAACCTACTATCAGACGTCACAGAGATAGCTGTGTTGGTCATTGTTGTCTTCCTGTTCTTAATATTAACCGAAAAGGTGATTTAATTTGTCAGATTATATTTGCACATATATATTTATATCCTACTGACTGATAGTGCGTAGTGAATTTTTAAATAACTGATATGTATATCAGAATTTTTTTTAAACCTATTTCTTACTCATGTATTAAAATGAAACAAAATGTATCATTTTCAGATTTTTTTATATATTTATTTAAATAATGTAGTAAAATAACAAGTAATACATTCTATTACTTTTATATATAGCTTAATCATATCTTAAATTGAATTTTATTTGATTTTAATAATATATTAAAATAGCATACTTTATTACTTTAATATAACTTAATTTGTTTTTACAAATTTTACAATTGCATGAATTTTTCATTTTAAGATTTTATTTTTTAACTGTTTTATTTTATTATTTTATACGTATTAATAATGCATTAAAAACAATAAATGCATCTTATTGCTGTCAAAGTTTTTATTTTTATTTTATTAAAATTTAATTTAATTAAATGTAAATCTTAATGTATTAATAACATTAATATATTTTATTACTATATACTTTTTTTATTATTTTTATTTATTACTGTTTTACATTTTTAGATTGTATTTTCTTTAATATGACATTTATTTTATTTTAATAATGTATTAAAATAACATTAAATGCATTGTTTTAGTCATATTTTATTTTATGTATAGATTTTATTTTCTTGAAATTTAATTTAATTAATTTTTAGTAATGTATTTATATTTCATTACTATACTATTCTATTTTATAAACATTTTTAGATTGGTTTTATTAATATATATATATATATATATATATATATATATATTTTTTTTTTATTTTTTTTTTTTTTTTTTAAATAATGTATTACAATAACAAATAATACATTTTATTATTTTAATATATTCTCATATCTTAAATAGAATTTTAATTTATTTTAATAATATATAAAAATAGCATATTGTTACTTTAATATATTTTAATTATTTTTAGTATTTTTAAATGTTTAAATTATATTTTCTTTAAATTTTATTTTATTAATGTATTACAATAGCATGAAATTATGTATTTAATGTATTTTTATTTTATTTTTATATATTTTATTTCATTATTGTATCATTTTAAGATTTTATTTTCTTGTATTTTCTTAAATAACTATTTTATTTTAATAATGCATTAAAACCGTTAAATACATATTACTGTCATATATTTATTTTCTATTTCATGTTTAGATTTTATTTTCTTGAAATTTTATTCTTATAATAAAGTATTAATAACATTAATATATAATATAATTTTTACATTTTTAGATTGTATTCTTTAATGTAGCTTTTATTTTATTAATAATTAATAATGCATTAATTATTTGTTTGAAATTTAATTTTAATAATTAATTAAATTTTTTGTAGTGTATTAATAACATCAGATAATATATTTTATTACTATTCTATTTTATTTACATTTTTAGATTGTATTTTTTTGTTAATATATTTATAAAATTAAACCTCACACATACACATTTACCTACTATCTAAATGAGGACATACCATAGACTTCTATTGTTGTTATACAAAGCTGATACTAATTACTATGAATTTTTCGCCCCACTACTTGAAAAATGTAAACTACAATAGACAAAATGAGGCCTCACACTTTAATTTGTGTCCTTAAATTCCATCTCTCATTCTTTCTTTGTAGAGGATGGCGGTGAGCGCTGGTGTCTGATCTGCGGTGACCGGGCGTCCGGGCTACACTATGGAATCATATCCTGTGAAGGGTGTAAGGGCTTCTTCAAACGCAGTATCTGCAACAAGCGCATCTACCGCTGCAACAGGGACAAGAACTGCCAGATGTCCCGCAAGCAACGCAACCGCTGTCAGTACTGCAGACTGCAGAAATGCCTTCAGATGGGAATGAACCGCAAGGGTAAGTAAAACACGGCCACAAACACACACAAAGACAGGTGATGATGATTCAAACCAGCAGATACTGTCCTGAATAAATCTAACATGCTTACATGCATGGATATGTTAACATACAGAGCTGTAAGAACATGCAGTGTTATTATTATTATTAAAATGAAAATTTAAAAAAACATCAATAACTAAACAAGACATAAATAATGTATAATAATAATATTAAAAATATATAATAATATAATTTAATATTTATATTAATTTATAATAATATAATTTATATATAAATTAAAATTAAATTTTATATATAAAAAAATAATATAACAACAAACTAAAACACATTTTATGATCATTATCATCATCTAAAAGAAAATAAAAAATAACCCTGATTTAAGTTTACGTTTTTGATGCTAAAAATATTTAAGACTTTAAATCTAGTCTATTAATCAGCTAAAACATCTTTTATCTTTTCTTTGGCCTTGCTTTTTTTCTTATCTTTACCTGTGTTATTTACTTTCCCTTTCTTATTTTTTACACACATCCATTCAGAATTACAATTTCACCCTAATTATGCGGCACGTCTTTTGTCTTTTCACAAAAACAAAATGTTCAAGGTTTATGTGCTTTTTAATATTTATTTACCTCTTAACTAGGCCCCTATCATCTGCTCTTTGATGCTATTTTATTAGAAGCAGATATCTGATTTTTCCATTATGTAAATAAGATGATATAGATCAGGGTTTGACTGGGCATGCCTGAAGAAAAAATGCACAGAAATCAGATAATAGATCTGGGTTGTGACACTGATAACACATGATTTCTTGATCCAGATCATGCTGCGTCTCTCTGTCTGTTTCTTAGGGCTACATTTTCTCACACACATAAACATATAAATAATTTACAATTTCTACATTTAGCCTATGGCGAACACTGTTGATGTACTTGCCTGCGGTTTGCACCAGAGGGAGCTGTTGGTCTTCACTGCTTTATCAACCACCAGCTACTTTTTCCCTCCCTCTGGCAATATTTAATTTGCAACGGATCTTTCTCGAATTTCCGGGTTTCTCATAACGGAAGTCTTCATAGTTGGGTAAAATTCGAGAGCAGTGAATGGGAGAGCACCATAAATATTTTTTTGCCTTGCTGTTTGCTCAAATAGCAAAAGAAAAACACCTCGACTTTCAATCAAAGGAAAAGAAATTGAGAGATACGACGTCAAATTTACCGTCCCTCCCATAGACGCTGCATTAGAAACACTCTCGCATTAGCGTTAACTATTTTTTTTTTTTTTTTTGTGATGAACGTGATGAAAAGGTGCTATAATACAAAGTATAGTGTTATAAATGTACATAGATTTTTTTAAAAAAATCAAAACATGAAAAACTTGTAAGGATTTATGATAATGATGACCGTTGAAACGCGTCATTACAGTCTTGTGAAAATGGTCCATACTAGTGATGTGCTTATATTCTGTAATGCATTACATGTAGGTTAATCAACGTGGGTAATTTTTGAAATCAATTTAATGTCAAATATATTACATTTTGGCAATACCATTACGAAATCAGTCAAGTATGAGACTTTAAAAATCTTGGTTGATATTGTAACGACATATTGAGTGAATTGCTTTGCTGGATGTAATATATTAATGCTATGATCTCCAGGTATTTAGTACAAAACCGCTATGCAGAGTATATATACTGAATATTGTAAAAATAGTATTTATAAGGAAGTATGCAGTTCAAAACATAATGTTTTTATCTCTCTCTCAGCAATCAGAGAGGATGGGATGCCAGGAGGGAGGAATAAAATGATTGGACCTGTACAGGTAAGACAATTGTGTGTGCGTTTGTGTTTTATAGTTTTATAGCTATAGTTTGAGGACAGATTAGTCTCCAGAAGTGAGTTAAATCTGACAAAACCTCCAGGAGTGTATATTTCTTGTTTTCTACTTTAAAATTGTTTTTTATTACACAACTTAGGTTTATACATATATAATGCCAGTCAAAGTTTTTGGACAGTAAGATTTTTAATGTTTTTTGTTTTTTTTTTTAAAGAAGTGTCTTCTGGTCACTAAGCCTGCATTTATTTGATCCAAAGTACAGCAAACAGTAAAACTGTGAAATATTTTTACTATTTAAAATGACTGTTTTCTGTTTGAATATATTTTATAATGTAATTTATTCCTGTGATTTCAGAGCTGAATTTTTTCAGGGTTTTTTTTTTTTGATGAATAAAAAGTTCAGAAGAACAGCATTTATCTGAAATATAAATCCTTTGTAACATTAAACATTTCAATTTTAAGCATTCAAGCATTCTTGCTAAATAAAAGCATCAATTTCTAGAATTTCTAGGAAAAAAAAAAATATATATATATATTTACATATATTTATATACATTTATATTTATGTATATATATTTATATTTGCTGACTCAAAGCTTTTGAATGGTAGAGTGTATAATGTTAGAAAAGCTTTTTATTTCAGATAAATGCTGATCTTTGGATCTTTCTATTTATCAAAGAATCCTGAAAAAACTGATAATAATAAAAAATGTTTCTTGAATAGTAAATCAGCATATTAGAATGATTTCTGAAGGCATCACAGGAATAAATTAAATTTTAAGGAATTTTCAAATAGAAATATTTATTTTTAAATTGTAAAACTATTTCACAAAATAACTGTATTTTTAAATAAATTTACTTTATTTTTAATCAGATAAATAATGAGACTTCTATCAAAAACATTAAAAATCCTACCGACCCCAAACCTGTAGTGTACAGATTGAATTGATTCAATCGTTCATTCTTCTCCACACAATCTCGGCACATTCCCTCAGAATTGAGCCTGAAGTGCTTCTCGCCGCCGGTACTGTTGCTCGCGTCTCATCTTTGTGTTTCCTCTAAGAGCTGAGTGAGATTCTGAAGGCCACAAATGGAGGAGATCAATTGTTCTTTGATACAAATAGAAACCCTCCATCCTTTTCTCTCTCTCTTTCGCATAAGTATGTGTACGGCGTATAAATATATAGAGATGCACAGTGTGTGTTTGTGTCTTGGTGTCCTTGTTATATGCGCTGAAGTGCTTGTTAGCGTTGTTGCTGACTCTCCCTTATTCTAACATGAGTTCAGTCATCAGTTTACATCTTGCCTTGTTTAAAAACACAATCGATGGTTCAGTCCAAATCGGATGACAATTGAGGATGGGCACAAGATAAGCAAAAGTTTGGAGCTGAGTGCCTGACGACCTCTGTCGCTATCGATTTTGACTATTATTGATGGACTTAATCAGCCAAAGAAATCTGTACTAGTACAACATAATAATAAACCGCTCCATATTGACCAGTCTCCATTTTTATTTTCCTGCGACATTCTGCTCACTGTTGATGGCGTGCATTCACCACTGATTTTCTCCATTTCTCTCTGTGTAGATCTCGCTGGAGGAGATTGAACGCATCATGTCTGGCCAGGAGTTTAAAGAAGGAGCTGAACTATCAGATACGTGGAGCCACGGCTACAGTAACCACAGTTCACCTGGCAACAGTATCTCCGAGGGCGGTCAGACCTTATCTTTTTCCGCGCTGTCAACCAGGTGTGACCCGAATGAGATGTTCGAGCGCGTTTGCACATGGACGCGCTGACCTGCGCCTGTCCTTTTCTTGTGCAGGGGCAAATCTCTTTGATTAATTTGAGTTAGGAAATGTTTACGTTGTGGAAAGAACCACATACTACAAACACGAGTGGAAACAAGATAAAGAAATACTCAAAATTGATGCTATTTATATTTTTTAATTCAGTGAGTTATTGTGCATGTTATTCTGAAGACAAAAATGCTTTTTTCTTCATAATCTTTCATAAAAATGTGATAATTGTGTTGTGGAACGAACCACCTGCTATAACAAACATGCACAAAATGTTGAAACAAGAAAAAGAAATGCTCAAAATTTATGCAATTTATACTTTTTAAATGTTTTAATATATTGTGCATGTTATTTCAAAGACAAAATGTTTTTTTTTTATAATCTTTCATAAAAACGTAATATTTGTGTTGTGGAACAAACCATGTGCTATAACAAATGTAATCAAACAGTTGAAACAAGAAAAAGGAAAGCTTAAAATTGGATGCTATTTTTACTCTTTTAGTTTTTTAATATATTGTGCATGTTATTCCAAAGACACATTTTTTTTTTTTCATAATATTTCATAAAAATGTAATATTTTTGTTGTGGAATGCACCATGTGCTATAACAAATGTGAGCAAAGAGTTGAAACAAGATCAAGAAACACTCAAAATTAATAGAATTTTTACTCTTATTATTTTAATATATTGTGCATGTTATTCCAAAGACAATTTTTTTTTTTTCATGATATTTCGTAAAAATGTATTATTTGTGTTGTGGAACAACTACATGCTATAACAAACGTAAGCAAAGAGTTGAAACAAGAAAAAGAAACGCTTAAAATTTATGCTATTTTTACTTTTTAATTTTTTATATATAAATTGTGCATGTTATTCCAAAGACAAAATTTTTTCATAAAAATGTAATATTCGTGTTATTAAAACATATTACAACAAACATAAGCAGAGAGTCAAAGCAACAAAGAAACACTCTAAAGTTGATGCTATTTTTACTTTTTTAAAAATGTTTTAATTTATTGTCCATGCTTTTCCAAAGATAAAATGTTTTATCATCTGATTAAATATATGACAGAATTGAAATGAGTTATCATCAACTAAAATAAAAACGAAAAAAAAAAAAAGTTACTTTAAATAAAAGTTAACTAAAATAAAATATTAAAAGTTTTTTTTTAATTATTTCGTTTTTTTAATTATTTATTTTTCATTTTATTATATTCAGCAATTTCCCATTTTTTAGTTTAAGCTGAAATACTAAAATAACTAAAACTAAATAAACTAAAACTATTAAATTAAAACTTACATAGATATATGTAAAAAAAAAAAAAAAAAAAAAAACTAAAATAAAAAGACAATAAAATGACTTAAAATTAAACATTAAAGTAAAAAAATAATATATAATATATAAAAGAAAATCTCACTTAAAATATTCACTAAAACTATAGTAGTGTATCACTGATACTAAAATAGCACTGTTGCAAATGCTGTTTCATGTTGACTTTTTGCTTTTCAATCAAATTCCATGTATATATTAAGATTGCTTTTGCATATATGGCATGTACGATGTATAATTTCCTATCTTGTTCTCTCTGCAGCCGTTCTGTGGATGTGAGCACATACCCTGTGTCCTGTAGAGATCAATGCAGCAGTCCTCAGCTAACACACTCTTTCCTGTTGTGTAAATATCCGTTACCGCCCTCTACTGGCAGCAGCCTGAAGACGCAATCACATACATTATCAGCACAGCTGCTCGCTGCTGAAGACCTCACACCTCTCACTACACCCATGGTCATAGAAGAGGGGTAAGACTCACACACACGTCTCACAGAATTACACATCAAACACAACTTGTGTTGTATTTGACTTTTTCAAAGTAGACATATATCAGTTTGGAGAGTATAAATTGCATATTTGCAATATATTTGTGTTGATTTTTGTTAAAAGAAGCAATATTGAAGGGATTTACTCTCTTACTTGACATGTTGGTTGTCAGGTTTAATGGTCCAGACCTGAAAACTCTGGCACCATCTTTATCTAAATGTAACATTGGAGTTTGCCGTGAAAACGCAGCTGACCTTGAGCTAGATGTTGATATATTTTAAGTAAGTTATTTTTTGAATGGGTGATACTAAGTGTATAAGTAAATATGTTGAATATTGAAGCCACACTGGTTGCCTAATGTGTTGAAATATAGCACTAAATGAATTTCTGAGGTATTTTATGTTATTGCTATTTAAGGGTTGAATGCATGACTTTTTGATTTAGTTTGATTTATTTCGGTGAATCAGTTGCTTCAAAATGTTTCGAATAATTGTTCAAAACACAGATTCACAAATTTGTAAAAATTTTTCTATTAAGAAATCTTTCTTGAGCAGCAAATCAGCATGTTAGTATGATTTCTAAAGAATCATGTGACAATGAAAACTGGAGTAATGATGCTGAAAAATCAGCTTTGTTATCACAAGAATAAATTACATTTTAAAATATATTTAAATAGAAAACAATTTAAAATTGTAATAATATTACTGTTTTTACTGTATTTTTGTCAAGGAAATGCAGTCTTGGTGTGCATAAGAAACATTAAAATATTTAAAAAAACATTGCTTTTTAGTTATATTGTATTCATATGTAAACCTTTGTGTTATTTGTGCATGCAAATAAAAATTAGTAAATATCCTTGTTCCATTGCTATATCAGTTCAATATTACTCAGCCTTAAACACATAATGAAAAAAAAAATCATTGTTGTTTTAGGTGGAGATATACATATAAAAGTCTTAAAGATGCTAAAGCAAAACCAGCCTGTTTAATTCTAAGGTTCTCTCTCTTCCTGTCATTTGTTCAGGTATAACGTGACTCAGTCGGAGCTGTTGGCTCTGCTGTGCCGTATAGCAGATGAGCTGTTATTCAGACAGATTGTCTGGCTAAAGCGTTTACCCTTCTATAGCGATCTGTCCATCAAAGACTGCACTCGTTTACTGGGCGCTTCCTGGCATCAGCTCATCCTGCTCTCCTCGCTTACGGTGCACAGTGGACAGATACTGGGAGAACTAGCTAACATCACACACCAGTACACACCATCCAGCCTGACACTACAGGGGTGAGCTAAATGTGTAAAATGTGTATGAACAATAAAGAACAGTTATGCACAGTAACTCCGCCCACCGTGAAATCTCATTGGTCCAAAATATTGCTAAACGTATACATATGTGTATGCAGGTTTGGTGAGGATGCTATGGAGGTCATGGAGAGTTTAAATTTTCTCTTTCGTAAGTTTCATCAACTAAATATCAGCAATGAGGAGTACAGCTGCTTAAAGACCATCACCCTGCTCAGTCAAGGTAACACTGATTTTGAGTCATACTGAGATCTTTGTGGCAATAGCAGATGTGTGTAATTTAAGTGTGTGTGTTGTAGATATGGCAGGTTTGTGTAACGCATCCACGCTGGAACAGTTAAGTGAAAGGTACTGGTCCGTGTGTCGTGACCTGACAGAACGACTTCATCCTCGCCGGCCCAAACGCTTCTCTGACATCATCACCTGCCTTACTGAGATTCGACACACCTCAGGTATGTATCTGTATAATACTGGAAAGAGGGGGAATGAACCCATAAGGATGATTTTTTCTTAAATTGTTCAAAAGTTTGGGGTCAGTACAATTTTTTTTATAGAAATTATAAATAGAGTAATTAGAGTAATTGAGTAGAGTAGTATATAAATAATGAAATAATACTTTTATTCAGCAAGGATGCATTCAATTATGGAAGCCTGTTTCCGCCACTGAATAAAAAGTAAAAAAAGGTTATTGCGACTTTTTTTAATCTCACAATATAAACTGGCAATTTTGACTTTTTTTCTCAGAATCGCATGATATAAACTTGAAATTGCGAGTTGATAGCTCACAATTCTGACTTAACTCGCAATTCTGAGAAAAAAAAGTCAAAATTTCGAAATGTAAACTCACAATTCTGAGGAAAAGTCAAAACTGTGAGTTTGTATTTAGCAGTTCTGACTTTATAACTCACATTTGCCAGTTTATATCTCACAGTTTTTACATTATAACTCGCATTTGCAAGTTTTTATCTTGCAATTCTGACTTTAAAACTCGCATTTGTGAGTTTGTTAAAATTCTTACCTTATAACTCATGTTTGTGACTTTATAGCTCACATTTGTGACTATATCTCGCAGTTCTGACTTTATAACTCGCGTTTGTGACTTTATATCTCGCAATTCTGACTTTATAACTTGCATTTGTGACTATATCTTACATTTCTGACTTTATAACTCGCAATTGCACAATATCTCGTGATTCTGAGATAAACATTTGTAAAAAAATTGCAATTCTTACTTTATAACTTGCATTTGCAACTTTGTCTCACAATTCTGACTCAATAACTCGCAATTTCGCAATATCTAGCCATTCTGAGCAAGTCAAAATTATGAGTTTGTCTCAATTTTTACTTTATAACTCGCATTTGCAACTTTTTATCTCACAATTCTTACTTTATAACTCGCATTTGCGACTATATCTCACAGTTCTGACTATATAACTTGCATTTGTGAATTTATCAAAATTCTCACTTTATACTGTAACTCGCATTTGCGACTTTATATCTTAAAATTCTGACTTTAGAACATGCATTTGTGACTTTATATCTCGCAATTCTGACTTTATAACTCACATTTTTGAGTTTATATCTCACAATTCTTACATTATAACTTGCATTTTCTACTTTATATCTCACAATTCTGACTTTATAATTTGCAAATTTGCAAAGTGACAGTAAGGACATTTATAATGTTACAAAAGATTTATATTTTAAATAAAATGATTTTTAACATTCATCAGAGATTCCTGAAAAAAAAAAAATCACAATTTTCACAATATTAAGAAGCACAGCCTTGATAACATCGTTTCATATTAGAATGATTTCTGAAGGATCATGTGACACAGAAGACTGAAGTTATGATGCAAAAAATTCAGCTTTGCATCACAGAAATAAATTACATTTTAAAATATATTTAAATTAGGGGTTGAGCAAATATCAGTCTGGCTGATCATCGGCACAGATATTAAGCATTTTTATGGTTATTGGTATCTGTCATTTTCAAAACTGATTTGCTGATAAAATAATTTAAAAGCATTCAATTTTTTTTTCTTTGTCAGAGCCCTTGTTGTTCTTCATTTTGACATTCATTTTAATTTTTACACCAGACATATATATCTATTTTTATAATTATCAGTATCAGCCATTTTCAAAAATGATTTGCCAAAAAAATAATCTAAAAGCATTTCATTTTGACATTAATTTTAATTTTTACACCAGACATATGTATCTGTTCTAAATATCGGTTATCAGTCTGCTTGATCTGTCATAATCGGTATTGGCTTCGGTCCTGAAAAACGCATATCGGTCGACTCCTAATTCAAATAGAAAACTCTTATTTTAAACTGCAATATTTTTCCACAATATTACACTTTTTACGGTATTTCTGCTCCAATAAATGCAGCCTTAGTCAGTCAATTTTCAAAAAACGTTACAAATCGTACAAAAATTTTGAACAGTGGTGTGTTTTAAAGCAACAGTTCACTCAACTAAACCCCTTTTTTATTTCAAAATATTTATGACTGTCACCAGCACACAAATGAAGATGTTTACTGCATATTTCCAGCATTTGGTAAAAAAAAAAAAAAAAAACTAAAAACTTTTTTATCCTCAAATTAGTTTCATCCCCATGTATTATTTCCTTTTAAAATCTCGTTGCACATTTATTCATGATACTGTTTGAGTATGCAATATTTAGCTAATCAAAACTTACCCCTGCTAATGATGCCATTATTGGTTACAGGTAAGATGATGGCCATTCCACTGGAGCAGCTCCCTCTGCTGTTTAAGGCGGTACTGTACTCCTGCACGACCAATCAAAACCCCTGGCTAGCCAACAACTCCACCTCCAAAACATAAGCCACGCCTCCAGCTAGCTGTTTTTATTTTTACCCCCAATGTATTTATTACATGACAAAGTTGAATGTAAAACTCTTCACAGTGTATCAAATGTAGTGATCTACCAAATTATATTTCAAGATGCCTGCAAAGAAAACCTCAGGAACATGACTTTCAAAGGAAAGACCTTTGAAAAACTCTGACCGTTGTGTTAATGATTAAAACGAAAAGAAAAACCACAAATGAACGCACTGCAAGCCATTGTTGAATTATGCAGCCTCTAGCTATGATATGAAATGTCCTTGTGTTGTAGGATGTCACTGATAAAATATGCCTGATAAAATAGTGAAGTTGCCAAGGTGCTGAATTTCATTCAAAAAACAGTGTTTCTTATTCAGATGATAGCTACGTTTGAGAGATTTTAAATAGATCACACAGCTCACAAGTTTGAGTACCAAAACTGAGTGTGCCACAAAATATGTGCTGTTGAGTATAATATTTTCAGGATGGAGACTTCCGGTAATGTTTGAGCCAGTCGCCGGGGTAACGAAATGCAATAAGCACACTCTTTATCCCAGGTGTGTGTGTGTGTTACATGTGTGATTTCCTCTCACACGTGTTTTCGAGGAAGTGTGAATGTTTGAACAGGGTTTATGTGTTTGTATTTTGGCATAGTTGTAGTTTTGTTGGAAATGTTATTCCTCATTTAAATGTTTTGATCAGTTTTATTCCTGTTTTTGAACCTAATATGTGTTTTAACTGTTACCAGAGGAGCCATTTCTCAGGAAGGGTTTGAGCTGAATGAAACCTCATCGTGTTGTATGGAAGAACATTCCAGATACTACCAAACATTGGAAGAATTTCATGTGGTTTTAACCTTCCATTCCTTCCTTAAAAGTTTACATTTCTGTTTTTGCCGCAGCGGCAGACAATGAGAGGGTAGAGTATAGTGGCGCATTCGCGGATAACGTGCAGTGGTCGCTCTGATACATAGCGCAGAAGGGGGGTAATGATTTTCTTTGTGCGTGCCATGTTTCTCTCTGTTTTGTTACCATCTGAGGCCTTGAAGTGCCTCTGTAGTTGATGACATAAAGACCGGGCGGCAAACGGACTGTGTTGCTCAGCTGTCTGTTGATATTCATTGTTCATCTGTGTTTACAGCATTTAAAATTGCATTGTACTTATTTTCGTTTCATAAAGAAGGCCTGATAAACATGTCTCTGTGTGTTG
Organism: Cirrhinus mrigala; assembly: GCA_036247105.1. NCBI lineage: Eukaryota > Metazoa > Chordata > Actinopteri > Cypriniformes > Cyprinidae > Cirrhinus > Cirrhinus mrigala. The sequence goes on along the minus strand of CM070027.1, from coordinate 26,438,229 downwards.
ATTTATCAGTAGTGTCTCTGTTTGGTCTTCTCTAAGGTGCTCTACGTTCCATATTGTGTTTTCCTGTTTCCGTGGCCTTGCAGATCTGAACTAACATGCATTTTCACTGTTTTTAGTAGTATGTGCTCAATTTGAGGCCGTCTGTGTGCTAAACACTGACAAATTTCACTTGTTGATATACAAAACACAAGATTTACATTCAATCTCTACTGGAAAAATTGAATAAAAATATTGATGACTCATCCTGCACCACACAGATTTTTGTCCAATCAAATGCTCTTTAGAATGTGAATGCCCCTCCCCCTAATACCACCACAAATCAAATAAAAGCAAATGTTTCACAGTTGAGAAAAACGGACACATTTCTAAAGATTTGTAAAAAGGTGGGAAAAACAGCATATAAGATTGGATTGGTCAGTAACATTTTAAGATTTTAAGTAAAGGATCAAGCTTTGGTTAGTCATGCTTCTTTCTTATATATTAGTTGTGATGTTTGAAATATACAGGATACAGGAAGGAACCGCAGCCTGTTTTTTTTTTTTGTACAGTCAGTAAAACTCAAAATCAAAATGTACGAACTCAGCATTTGTTGCTCATCAACCAAACCGAATTTACCATTCAGTAAAATTCAAACACTTAATGCCATAAACAATCATTATTCAACAGAAAACGTTGCTGTCGTAAAAAATTGCTACGTACCTATGTTTTTTTTTTTTTTTTTTTTTTGTCCGATTTTCAAATGATTTTTTGCTTTAAATCATTGTTCATAATGTTGTGGTACATCTTGGTTTGGTTCATGGCTTATAACTGGGAAAAATACTTCCATAACCAAGGCCGAAAGGTTGAAAATGTGGGCTTGCACTGTCTCACTCTATTAGCATCATCACAGAAGTGAATTTATACTTGCATGCAGTAAATACCCAGACAAATAGCAATCCAATCAATCAAAATGCATAAAGTAAGTCTGCGCTCTGATATCTCTGATTAAGAACTAGAACTAGACATGGGTCTGATTTATCTGACCTTATATTATCTTTATGAATTAAGAATGAAGCCTAAGGAAAATGTCAGGAAGACTGGCCATTAAGAGAGACAAAAAAAAGTTTATTAATCTGTAAACTGTGTAAATCTCAAATGTCAAATCTTGCAGAGTTGCCTTTAAATGCTGAATATAGAAGCATGTCTTTGTCTCTTTTTGACTTGTGAGCAGAATTTTTGAGTGTCCACTTGAACTAATTTAGATGCCCATGACCTTGCTCACTTATCATTCAGTTTTCTTTCCTCTCTCTCTCTCTCTCTCTCTCTCTCCCTCTCTCCTTTACTTCATCACAATCTGTTATGATTGAGTAGTTTGGCTAAACTGAACAATACAACATATTTAGCAAACTAAGAGAGTCCGATATCCTGAAGCATCATACAGTATAATAGAGTTCTGTGCAAGTTCTAAGAGAAGATCCTGTTTCCTGTGTCAGGCTCCACCTCTTCCTGCGGGAGTACAGAAATTGTGACTGTTTTTAGCACAACTCTCCTTCTCTTCCTATTTCTCTCACTCCATTCTTAAAAAGAAACCTTATTTCCTACATCCTCTCATAGGACATTTTAGGGACTGATTCCAAACATGCAGTCAGATCTTTATCTACATACATGCAGTTTCGTATCTTAAAAATATACGAAATTGATTGAGTCCGTGTAATTTTTCACTATTTACGTTTAATATAATGCTAAAATACACTGTTTTTAATATCCCTCATAGCTCAACAGACCAGTAGCTAACTAAAATTCGCCTCTTTTATATTTTCAAAGAACAAACGTGCTTACATTGGGCAAATTTGTGTGTGTATATGAAAATGTTCGTACTATCGGTCGATCCCCTTACGTAAACTCGTCATATTGTGTATTTGTAATGGCAACTTCTCTTGCGAAAAAAGCGTTTTTAAATTACTCGTGGCATTCCATATTTGTGCATGCGCGCAAATTCGTGCTTTTCCGAAGATGGATCTGTGAAAGACAACAACTGTCCCAGAGCAACACACTTCATTTCCCGCACTTTCTGAGAGCCTTTCACAGCAGTAATGACAACACTTACAGGTACAAAGCCAAATATTAACAGTTAGCCTAATTGTTTTCAAATTTTGGCGGAGTTTGACTGAGAAGAACATGTGTAAAACGATACTTTCAGATAGTTTAATACTTTTTCTTTTATAAGGTTTTGATAAATGTTCAGTTTTAGATCGCTTATAAAATCTATAGTTATCTAGCCAAGAGTGAGTGCTTCTCTTTTGTTGTTGTCGTCAATAGCTTGTTGTTTGATTACTGTTTTCTAATGAATGAAAATGCTGAGCTTCTTCCAATATGTTCCACTGATATGTTTTAGAAAAGACTTTACCAGCTAATTGTTTCCTTTACAGCCCTTGTTCTTTCCCTGCAACATATTTCAAGTATTTGTAATATTTTAAGTGATTCTGCTAAATGCATAGAATTAGAATTAGAATGTCTTTATTGTCATTGTACACATGTACAATGAAACTTTTGGCTCCCAGTACGAAAGTGAATGTGCACACACATACAAAAACGGTGTAATATATAAAGATATATATACAGCTAGAAAAGGAACTGTTTTGGTGGCATTAACTCATATTATCCACTTTTTTTGTGAACAACCAATGGGTGCCACCACTGTTTTCCATGTGCGGCCTGAGTACAAAACCACCAGCCAACTGAGTTAAATATGAGCTTAGATTTAATTAATGGTGTTGTTGATTTGCCACAAAAATAAGATTAATTCATACAACAATTGAACTATATGTGACATAAATAACATAAATATGACATAAATAAATAAGTTATTTATTGATGTATGGTTTGTTAGTATATGACAATATTTGGCCGAGATACAGCTATTTGAATATCTGCAATCTGAGGGTGCAAAAAAATCAAAATACTGAGAAAATCGCCTTTAAAGTTTCCAAATGAAATTCGTAGCAATGCATATTACTAATCAAAAATTAAGTTTTAATATATTTACAGTAGGAAATTTACAAATTATCTTCATGGAATGTAATCTTTATTTAATATCGTAATGATTTTTTGGCATAAAAGAACATTTTTGACCCATACAGTGTATTGTTGGCTATTGCTACAAATATACCTGTGCTACTTATGACTGGTTTTGTGGTCAAGGGTCACATATATCTTATTAGAATAAATAATTCTTCCTTTAATTATTAATAATAAAACCAGTTTATTAAACATTTTGTGGCCCCAAAGGGGTATTATTTTAGTTATTCCATTGAAGAACCATTTTTGGTTCCCCAAAGAACCTTTCAGTGGACGGTTCTTAAAAGAACCATTTTGAAGAACATTTGAACCTCTTTTGCATTTGAAAGCTTCCATGGATGTTCAAGGTTCTTCATGGAATCATCGATGCCAATAAAGAACCTTCATTTTTAAGAGTGTAAATAATTTTGTCCATGAGTTACATTTTTACTACAAATTCAAGGCTTTTAAGTACAGCGTCAATTAACGACAGTAAAAATCACTGGCCTCTTATGACTTTTTGCCATACAGGGAACCAGAACAGCATCTCATTAGCTAATACTAAACGTCTCTCTTTCATAACGAATCTCTCTTTCTCACTCACGATTTTTGTCATCCATGTTTAACACACGTACACAGTCACACAGGTTCACTCTGACATGAGTAATCTTATCTGAGCTGAACGTTCGAATACTCCTGATGGCTCAGATAAGAAACTAAAACACGCAGAGACCTTCACACACTAAACACACTCGCAGGCACATGTGGATGTTTTAATAAGGCCCTCGGTCAGAGTTAGTTATATGGCTGTCTGTTTTTTTTTTTTTTAACTTGAATTAGAGCGTTTGAAATAATCTGTGTAATAGGCTCAAGGTTTTGAGGGTCTCGGGGTGAAACATTTTTACGTCACTGCAGCACAGAGCTCAGGGCCGATGGCAATGCCCAATGCCACATTCACAAACACACACATTCCACATACACCCTTCATTTTTTATCTCTCTGGTATATATTTTAGTAAATCTGTCTGTCTATCTATCTACAAACGTCATGTGGAAGTCTCTAAATGCACTGTTTTTATTCAAGTAAAAATTGTATTTATTATGTGGGAATTAACCTGACTGCAAAAGGTTACATCAACAAAACCAAATTTACAAGGGTCAAATCAAGTGAACATAAAAGAAAGCGTCATTCTTTTAATTTATGATGCATACATGATGGACAGACACAATCCTGCTGTTATAGACCTACATACTTAACACACTTGACATGTGCAAGTGTGTGTATTTGAGAAACAATCTTCAGAAGTGTCGTGTGGAGAAAGTGTGTGCGGGTGAAATACAGATAAGATGAGAGACCACCATATTCACACACACACACACACACACACACCCCACGTTGACATTTTCGTACACTTCAACACACAAGCACATGACATCGAGAGTGTTTAGTATATAAACCAATATATACAAGGTTAAGAATAATAATTTTTATACAAGCTGTCAATTAACTAATCTCACTTTTAACGGAGTGCACTTAAGATGTAAAGTGTGGCCAGTATGAAAGCAAATACTGTTTATTGAATTTCTTTCCTAATTCTCATTCTTATGCTTTTTTTCCCTTCTTCTATTCATCCTTTATCCCAGAATATAATTTTATTCAACTATAGTTAAGTCATGTTGGTGGAAAGGCCATGAAGGTCAAAGACTACAAAGACTCTTTTGAATCTCTCCTTTTTTCCTCTTTCTCTTTTAAAAATAAAATCAGGTGCAATGTTCGAGTCTTATGTGAGCTAGAGATGACAACTCCATTGGACGTTTGGGGTTTCGACCTTGCCGGAGTCCTTTTGTTGAGGTGCACAAAGTCTCTTTTTGTCGCTTAAATTGTTGTTTTAATTTTTTTGAAATAATATTTTGATGGACAGACTGTAGATAAAAATATCTGTCTGAGATAGGTATCCATCATGTCAGTGAATAGGAACCATGTGTTGTACAATAATGGAATTAGAATAACCAGAAATAACCATTCTTCAGGCTTTTTGTTAATATTTTCTTAGACTTCAGTCTTTAGGTGCTTTAGTTGGTGATATGTCTTAAGTTGATCCTTTGTTATGTAATGATAAATAGTTAATATGATAATATTGATTGTTTTATATTATGATATCATGATCCAAATATATTTAACTATGTTTAATGACTAGAAATTCTATCTATTTATCTGTCTATCTATCTATACTTTTTTTGTGTGTGATGATAAATGACTAATATGATAATACTGATATATATAGATAAATAGATAGAGCAAATTAAGCTATGACAAAGCATTTTTTTTTCAGTTCTATTATATCAAATAATTGGGAGTGACTAATATTGATATATAAAAACGTGCCAAAAATGTTGAATTATAATGATTTTGACCCTGGACCGCAAACCCAGTCATAAGGGTCAATTTTTTAAAATTGAATCATCTGAAAGCTGCATAAGTAAGCTTTCTATTGATGTATGGTTTGTTAGGATATGACAGCATTTGGCTGATATACAACAATTTGATAATCTGGAATCTGCGGGTACAAAATGTAGATATATTTATTGTAGGAAATTTACAAAATATCTTTATGGAACATTATCTTTACTTGATATCCTAATGATTTTTGGCATAAAAGAAAAATCGATCATTTTGACACATACAATGTATTTTTGGCTATTGCTACAAATATACCTGTGCTATTTATGACTGGTTTTGTGATCCAGGGTCACAATATAAAATATAAATATTATACTAATATAATTTAATGTTAACCAATATAATGTTAATACTGTTTGTTTGTTTGTTTGTTTGTTTGTTTTTTTGGCTATTTTTTTTTAAATTTGTTTTGTTTTTATTAAATTTTTTTGCACCACTTTCAGCAATATTCAGCTGTGGTTTTTGCTATTTTTGCCCCCATGTTTTGGGAGGAGGATATATTTTGGCTGACAGTAGAACAGGGAAACAAAGCATAAGAATTTCAGGCCTAATTAAAACAATTAGTCCTGCTATCAGATTCATGTGATTATTTCTATCAAACGGCGACATATGACCTATGTTTTAGTTCGGATGTTGTTCTGGCACTCACCCTCTGATCTGTGCTGCTCAAATGTTTTCCAGAAGTGTGTTAATTAATATGCTAATGAGAAATTAAAGAAGCCCGACAGCTATTGTAGTTATTGTGAGCAAACACATGTTCCACGTGCCTTTGATAGAGAGCGAGAGCGCGAGAGCGCAGAGGTCTTCAGCACCTCCGCACGTTGTCTTTCACGTTCTTTATTGATTAAGTAGCACAATGACTGATGGGAAATGCGCCATATGGAGACACTCGTGTGCGCGATTCACAGAATGACTGATTCTTTTGTGCGAGTGAGCGCGTGTGTGCGGTTAGAAAACCAATACCTATTGCTTCATTTAAAGAAATTAAAAAGTTATTAATTTATGGTGATAATGGGCGCGCAGTACGATTTGATGCAGTGTGAAAACACGCAGTTAGGTATACAGTGTATGTTTATACGTGATTCAACTTTCTCTTTTGATAAATAAATGAGGATAAATGTTAAAATATCAAGAAATAGCGGCAATTCTGTGCTTTGGAGTTCTGACACCATCATTAATTATTTCATTTCATATTAAACAAAAACCTTTTCCACAGAATAAATCGAAATATTTCACTTGTGACCTTTTTTGCATTTGACACACAGGCAAAATATTTGAAAAATCATTTTTTGAAAAGGTACATTGTTGCCTCCAATAATTCAATCTTTACAGTCTTTGAAATGGGTGTCTATTTTTCGTCTTGTTTTCTTATTTTTTGTTTACATGTTATTCTTGCAATTAGATGTCTTCTATAGCTCAAAGAAGGAAACATTTATACCGGGATTTATTAGTCGATTATTGTGATGAAGATAATGATGGAAGACAGTCAGCCGTCAGTTGTTGGGCCAATCAGATTTCAGTGGGAGAAAAAGTACATAAAATAGTAAAAAAAAATGTAAATGTATCCTATAAATACGCGTTTTTAAATAAATATTGATTATAATGAATAAACTGAAGGTTACATTAAGATGTGAAAGTTCTATAAGCATATTTGCGCAAATATTTTTTAAATTTTTGTTCCTCACTCTCAGAAAAAAAAGGTACAAAAGCTGTCACTGGGACACTTTTGTACCTTTATATGTGCGTATTAGTACATCAAAACGACATATTAGTACCTAAAGTGTAAATATTAGTACCTTGATCCTTTTGAAAGGGTTGCGGCCTAGTGACAGCTTTCGTAATTTTTTTCTTAAAAAGAAAAAAACAGATGTATGCATACCAACAATAAAAATTTGAAAGCAAAGCTAAGTTATTTTTAATGATAAAATTCTCTGAAATTATTCAAAGAGTTTTTTTTTTTCAAGCAATCGCTTGGAAAATGTTGTCTCCTCCCCATCCTCAGTACCTGTTGCAGATAGGCGCTTCTTCCTGTCGCTCATTGACTCTTTTGTGTGTGTGTGTGTGTGTGTGTGTGTGTGTGTGTGTGTGTGTGAATATGAGGGCATGTCTACTGTGTTAACGCACGAGGCCAAACACTAAAGAGCTGCTGCCCTCGATCTGTCCTCGCACACATAACGCAGGTTTTTACCGGGGAAACACTCACGCACTGAACCGGCAGGATCGCGCCGTGTCGCGGCTCTGGTGATTAAATTCCTCGCGTAGAGATCAGCAGCACTGAAGCACCGCAGAGGAGCAGAGAGTCACTGACAGGTAAGAGTTGCCTTTCACGTCAACATCACATGCTTTCGTTTCAGGCATTTGGACCTATTTGCATTTCAACCAAAAAATGATAATTTTGTTAATAAACGAATACTCTTATATCACATAATTAGGTTTATGACCGCAGCTTAGCTGCGATATACTGATGTTTAACTAAATAATACAAATAGGCACATGGTAGTATTAGTCCTTAAATGGCAACGCTGCAATAGTTTCTCATTTGCTTAATGTAAGGTGATTTTATAAACATTTGTTGTTCTTTTTTTTTTTTCTTTTTTTTTTTAATTAATTGCAAAGCTAAACAGTCAGCTTTATCGAAATCTTTAAATGCACTTAGATTTGTCAGTGACAGGAAAGTAAATAGCTACTTTTTGATAGACTACACTGAAAATGACTCAGAAATTGCTAGCAAATTTCATAAATAAAGAAACGGCAAAGCAATAACTGAATTTAACGTAAACATCTGAAGTAGAAGGACTGAAATTGTGTTTCCTTGTAAAACTCTTGTATTTACAGCTTCTAAAAATATATTTTTTACAGTGTATAATGGTTGTTTATATTGAATGTGATCATTTTAAGGCCTTATTATAGAATTTGTCAATTTCATATCACGTTAAACTTGAAATAAATGTTGCATCTAGGGTTTTCTTTCATTCTTTTCTTTTTATTAGTACTATTGTTATTTTTTAGAAAACCTTTAACGAAACCTTTAATGAAAATTATCTGTAATAGCAAAACCCTCATACAACGTTTTTGATCAGAGGATGGTTGTTTCTGAACCACTAAAGAACCGCTATTTTAGAAGTGTGTGTTAATATGTTTGTGCGCAGGCGCTCGGCGGGGCGGGATGGACTACAGTTATGATACGGACCTGGAAGAGCTGTGTCCGGTGTGTGGGGATAAAGTTTCTGGCTATCATTATGGTTTATTAACCTGCGAGAGCTGCAAGGTATTAATTTTAGACCGTTTAAAATATAATGTAAAATGTTTCAAGTAATCCAAAATGTACCTAATGCGATGAGATTAATCTAAAGTAACAGATTTGATGTTGTTGTTTTTCAAATATCATTTGTTTTATCTAAAAATGTAATATATTTATTTGAAATAATTTGATACGACCGAATCAGCCTGGCTACATTAGGAAAGTAGCTATTTTTAAGGGTCAACTAGAAACAGCTATTTAAGCTGACAAATGCACAGTTTGTATACATAAAATGCTAAACATTTGTTTGTCGATATATTAGATATTAAATAAAATTTCGATGTTTTATTCACTGCGAGCAAATCATGTAGCCTATTTGATCACTTTAAAGTTACCTTGGCAATTTCTCTCTCTTTCTCTCTCTCTCTCTCTCTCTCTCTCTCTCTATATATATATATATTAAATAGAATAGCATTTTAAATGTTTTTTTTTCTTAGCGGTGTCGAATGGTAACAGTATTTCTCCCTTCTTTTTAAAGGGCTTCTTTAAGAGGACCGTACAGAACAACAAACGGTACACATGTGCAGAGAGTCAGGATTGTAAGATTGATAAAACACAGAGGAAACGGTGTCCGTTCTGCCGCTTCCAGAAATGTCTGAACGTCGGAATGCGACTGGAAGGTGAGCGAAATATGTTTAATCTCATAATTAATCTCAAATTCAGTTTAGTATAGACAACTGCATAAATCTGAAATACACAAAGGATAATTGGAGATCAAGTAATAATTATAATTAAATTATTTAAATAATTACCATTGAAAATATGTTTTTTATAAAAATCATATTTTTCATTTTTAGAGCTGTTTGTTTTTATTATATTTATTAATATACTCTTATACTTGTATATACTCCTATATATTTGCTATCTTATCATTCGTTATTAGAATCCAAATGTTTATAATATATGTTTATAGATAAAGACAATTTTGTGGCAGGATCCGTATATTTCCTAATCGAAAAATTGTCTGAAAAACGATTAAACCATATTCCGTAAGGCAGGTTGGTCTGTTTTTTTTTTTGTTTTGTTTTGTTTTGTTTTGGTTTTTGTTTTTTAAACGACTACAAATTTAAATTGCATTGCAGCCGGTTGATTAGTTTCAGATGTAGATGTAGAATTAGAGAAAAAAAAAAACGGGAGAAAAAATCAACAGTGAAAGAAAAAAAACGCCGTTCTTGTTGCAAGGTCGCTATTATCTGCAGGCACCTTTGCCTTACCGACTGTGCGCGCTTTGCTTCTGGATCAAGGTTAAGTATTCATTTAAGCACAGCTCTATTTTTAATCAGTCAGGCTTTGGAGGTATTTTTAACTAGTTCGTGAGTTAATAGAAGGACGAATTTTAGAGAAACGGACAAGAAGCAACATGCTTGTAGAACACGACTCTTCACTTTTAAAAATAAACATTCCAGTTAGAATGGTTCTACACTTTCATGTGATACAAGAACCTTCCAAAGTTCCACAAATATCTTTTTTGTTTATTAATTGTTTAGAAAAAACGCAGTTACTTTTGCCACTGATCTGAAGAACGTAAAAGCAAGAAATGAAATTAGATGTGAAGCAGAGTAGAACCACTAAAGAACATTTATTTGATATTTATTCGACTATTATTATATAAAATACAATTATAATATATACAATAATATTATTATTATTATTATGTTATAAAATGTATTTTTATATAAATACAGAACAGGTGGCATACCGTTTTTATTATTTTATTATGTCCTTTTTGTATAAACCAGCTTTATCCACCTTTTTTCTAAATGTGAAAGTAAGTCTATGGGTGTGACTTCCAACATTATCCGCTATAGGGAAATAACGAGAAGAATAACGTGCAGTAAACGGTAAAATGTTTGCACTACAATCCAGTGTGCTCATAATTAAGATAACAAATAAATAAATTATATGCTAAGACACACCAATTTGCAGTATCAAGTAGCAAAACAAGCTGTTTTGTACAGCTAAAAGTTGCTCGATGCACATGTGAAGCCAGACCCATAAAATTTACAAATGGCGCGCCCGTTCTCACCAGAGGAAAAAGATGGATGTGTGTGTGTGTGTGTAAGTATATAAAAAGTATACAACATGTTGCATGCTGTTTTATTATTTTTTATATCCTTTTTGTATAAACATTCACTTAGATTGATTAGAATATGCAATTATACAATCATTAAAAAATACTTTTAAATATTAATATCTTACTCTAAAATATAACATTAATTATAAAGTGTGATGTAATATGGTATGGTTTATGCCTACAGCTGTCCGTGCGGATAGGATGCGAGGAGGGCGCAATAAATTTGGCCCCATGTACAAACGAGACCGGGCGTTAAAGCAGCAGAAGAAAGCTCTCATCCGGGCGAGCGGCTTAAAGATGGAAGCCACGCCCCCTTTGCTGTCATCGCCTCAGTCTGACTACAGCTTCAGCACCGTTCTGTCCACCCCAGCTCCAAAAACCACCCACCCAAACATTGGCACCTCGGTGGCCCCTACCGATTATGAACGCAACCTCTACGCATCCAGTTCTTTGAGCTTATCTGTCCCCATCCCAGCCCACACCCCTCTGCCAGCACAATACCCAACTTATCCCACCCTGCCCAGCCGCGCCATCAAATCCGAATACCCGGACCACTACACAAGCTCAGAGCACTACACCAGCGCCAGCTCCCCAGAATCCGTTCCAGGTTACACGTATGTCGACCAGACACGAGTGTCGACCAGCCCGCCGCTCGCCCCGCCAGGCTTAACGGTACCGCCGCTGGTTCTGGAGTTTGTTCGCTGTGAGCAAGATGAGCTGCAGGTGCAAAGCAAGATAAGCGCTCACCTGGCCCACCTGCAGCAGGAACAGAACTCTCGGAGCACAGCAGCCAATCAGGAACAGAACACACGTCTCGCTGCCAAACAGGAACGGCTCAGCACCTTCGGCCTGATGTGTCACATGGCCGATCAGACGCTCTTCTCTATAGTGGAGTGGGCGCGGAGCTGCATTTTCTTTAAGGAGCTCAAGGTGAGTGTGAACACGAGCGAATCTGAATTAAAGGGATAGTTTGTTCAAAAATGAAAATTGCAGACCTGTATGAGTTTCTTTCTTGTGCTGAGCACAAAAAAGATGTTTTGAGGAATGTCAGTAACCAAACAGTTGACGGTACCCATTGACTTCCATAGTATGGGAAAAAATACTATGGAAGGCAGTGGGTGCCGTCAACTTTTCAGAATATATTTTGTGCTCAACAAAAGCAAGAAATTCATACAGGTTTGGAACAACATGAGAGTGAGTAAACATAACAGAAATTTCATTTTTGGGTAAACTGTCCCTTTAATAAAACCGGTTTGCATCATATTTGCTGAATGAAATCCAGTACTTGTTTCTTACTCATTTTGGAGTGCTCATTCCAAAGAAATAGTCTGTTTTCCTCAAGCATGTCACACTTTATCACAATATATGATGTGTTTTGTAGCATTTCTGCTTTTAACAACCATTTTTAAGGTGAAAAAGTCTAGTATTATCCCTTAATCACCAGAATTACTGACACAAAGACACATGCTTCCTATCTTCCTCTAAGGGAGGTTACAGTTATTTGTTCAATTCTCTGCACATTTTCACACGTATGAATGATTTTAAAAACATTATTCTGATTTCAAGTCAGTGACAATAAAATGAAAACATTTCTGCTACATCTGTGGGTGTTTTACATCGAAACATTGACATAAAAAAATTACAGATTTTGTGGAGGAAGAAAAAGAAGCTTATTTATTTATGTACTTGTGTTCATGACAAGCTGTTAAATTGAGCGTTTGAGGCAAATAGATCAAAAAAAAAATTTCTGCTCATTTGAATATTTAAGGTTAAATTATACATTTTGAATACTTTCTTTTGTCATTTGAAACCTTATTGGAATTTTATTGGAAGTGTTAATAAGCTGATAACATATATCTCACCCTGGGCCACAAAACCAGTCGTTAAGTAGCACAGGTATATTTGTAGCAATAACCAAAAAATACATTGTATGGGTCAAAATTATCAATTTTTTTTATGCCAAAATTAACTAGGATATTAAATAAAGATTACGTTCCATGAAGATATTTTGTAAATTTTCTACCATAAATATATCAACTTAATTTTTGATTAGTAATATGCATTGCTAAGAACTTCATTTGGACAACTTTAAAGGCAATTTTCTCAATATTTTAATTTTTGTGCACCCTCAAACCATACGTCAATGGAAAGCTTATTTATTAATCATTTATTAATCTCAATTTCCAAAAATTGACCCTTATATATATATATATATATATATATGTATATATATAATCTTAAACCGTAATTTCTATTTGGTGAAAAAACTGAACTTTTATTGGTATTTTTAAATTTAAATAATATAAGGCCTTTTAGACACACACAATAAGGTTTGCATGAACCGAGCGGATGTGGTTGGCATGATGAAATGATGCTGACATGGATGAAAAGGGAGTGTGTGTGTGTGTGTGTGTGTGTTTCCAGACGAACAGTCCCAGCCTGCTGTGTTTGCTCTGGCTTGCTGTCATGTTTATAATGGCTCTAGCATGCGGACAGTGATGTCTGATGTGATTCAATCAACAGGTGTATTCGAGAAAATTATTATAGCTGTCTGGTCATTTTATGAGGTTTTGTAGCATAAATGACGCAAATATAGCAGGAAGCACTGCATTGTTAAGATGCTTTGAGCTGGTGTTGATTGAAAAAGGCTGAACATGGTAGGGTTAATAATGATAGTAAACACTATAGGACATGTTTTGTGCACATTTATATAAAGATTGATAAGGGTTGATAAGATTTATTAATGTTTTTGAGTATAAGAAGTCTCTTATGCTCACCAAGTCTGTATTTATTTGATCAAAAATACAGTAAAATCAGTAATATTGAATATATTTTTAAATGTAATTTATTTCTGTTATGCAAAGCTAAATTTTCAGCATCATTACTCCAGTCTTCAGTGTCACATGATCTTTAAGAATCATTCTAATATGCTGACTTGCTGCTCAAGAGACATTTCTGATTATGATAAATGTTGAAAACAGTTGAGCTGCTTAATATTTTTTTCAAAGTTTTCAAGTTTTTCAAAAAAATTTTCAAGTTTAAAACAATCAGCATTTATTTGAAATAGAAATCTTCTGCATTATTAAAAAATAAAGTCTTTTCTGTCACTTCTGATTAATTTTATGCATCCTTGCTAAATAAAACTATGAATCTTTTTAAAAAAATCCAAACTATATTTTTTGAGAAGTCATACTTGATACTAAACTGAATTCATTTTTTTTTTTAGCAATTTTGCAATTATCACAAGATTATTAAAACTTGTCAACACTGATATTTGCATTAATACATTCTGACTTAAAGAGGTGCCATTTCTTGCATATTTCAGCTGTAATGATTGTGGAAGTCAGGATTTATTCTGAATCCGAAATGCTGCTATATATCTCAGATTCACTTCAGAAGGCTCATTAACGTTTTCAGGACAATCATAAATGGGGAGCTGCAGCTATATTGTGTCCATTATAACCCGTGGCATTGAGGGGTCTTTAAATAAAACACTTGAGTTTCGGTGGTCCTGAAGAGCTCTTTAAATAAACTCAAGAGTGTTTGTTGTCTTAGAGGAAATAGAGGATACACTCCTTTCTTTTGTCCATTCTGAGCTCCTGTTGATCTCTGTAGTGTTTCCAAACCTTGCTGACAATGCACCATGAGCACAATCACACATTACAGCATTTCAATCACACACACACACACACACACACACACACACAATATACATAGTAACACAGCCGTTGTTCTTACACACGGACAATGATACTCTGTGATATCGCACACACGTAATAGAATAACCTTCTCAGCACACACACACACACAGTAAGAGATAAAGTGGAGGTAGGAAATAGAGGCTTAAAACAAAAACAATAGGAAGGTCAAATCTTAAATATTATTAAAAAATGAGAATTAAAAAAATTTAACTATTGCAGCATGATAATTCATGCTTTAGAATTTGATTTAAACCAACTGTAACTTCTGCTTAATTTTCTTCTCTTAATTGCACAAACAGTGCAATTTCCAGCCCTTTGCTTTTAAAATAAATAAGCTAAAACTAATAAAAATAAGTAAATAATGACAAAAACACACTACAAAATTTCTAAAAATCTAAAATAAAAAAAAAAAACTGAAAAAAGATAAATGTTGACAAATAAATTTTACTCGAAATTCTAAAATAGCAAAAATAAAATTAAAAAAATTTAAATTTCTAAAAAAAAAAAATCTAAAAGTAAAAAATCCATTAACTGAAACATGTTAACTGAAATAAAATATAAAACAAACTTATTTTATTTCAGCTTTATTTTCATTTAGTTTTACTTGAAATCCAAAAATAGCTCAATTAAAAAATAAAATCCATTAACTGAAACAAGATAAACATTAACTGAAATAAAATATAAAACAAACTTATTTTTTAACAGCTTTATTTTCATTTAGTCGTACTTGAAATCCTAATATAGCAAAATAAATATATAAACTAAAATTAATAAAAGAAGTAAATAGTAAATAATAAAAATGACAAAAAAAATTTCTAAAAAAAATTTATGTACACACACACACACACACACACACACACACACACACACACCCTTTTTATTTCAGGTTTATTTTCATTTAGTTTTAATTGAAATCCTAAAATAGCAAAAAATAAATAAACTGAAACTAACAAATAAAAATAAATGAATAAAAATGACAAAAACACAACAAAAATTCTGAAAAAAAAATCTAAAATTCAAATCAAAAAACCTATATGTATTTCAGTGGTACTTTTCAAAAGGTACCAATATGTACCTAATATTGTACCTTATTTTCTGAAAGTGTACAGGTATCAGCATTATAATTAATGCTTCAAAATTTGATTTAAAACAATTGTAACTTCTACTTAATTTTCTTTAAATTTAGCACAAACAGTGCAATTTCCAGTCCTTTGCTTTTCAGTACTACCTGTGTGTGTGTGTGCGTGTGTGTGTGTGCGTATGTGGGGGTTTAGCAACAGCATTCCACTCCAGATAAGGGGAGAATGTGAATGCTGCAGTGTCCGTGTGCTCTGTCTGGCCTACGCGTGTGAAGGTTTCTCTTATTCAACAAGTCTCACTCTTTTTAATTCATCGGATTCCTCCAGAAAATAGTTGTTAGACTCAACTGACTATTATTTGCTCCTCCAAATAAAGATTCCAATTAGAAACAAAGTAGTTTTTATATTCTGATGTAATACGAAAACCTTTTTACATTCCACTGAACCTTTTTATTTTATCGTTCTTTAGAAACCAATACGCTGATCTGAAGAAGCTAAAGAATTTTTTTTATCTCCAAAAGGACCCAATGAACAGAACATTCTTTGCCGAACCTAAGAACCATTGAAGAATCTTTCTTTTTGAGAGTGTTGATATTGCTGATTTATAACTACCAGTGAAAATCAATACTAAACTCTGCTTTTCAATGCATCTACTATCAGTGTTTAATCTGTGCGTTTAATGAATATTTTATTTGTTCATTTAAAACGTGGTACATAAGCCTCTGTGGTCCATCAGTTTGATTTAGTCTGCCACCTACAGGTCTGGAGATTATGTTTCTGGCTCAGAGAATGAATAACACAGAAGTTCATCTGGCTAACATGATTACCCTTAATTATTGTCTTTAAGCATTTGCAATATGCCATTTTTATGTAAAATACACAGATTTAAATGGACAAAATAATCCATAATATAGAATATTGGTGTAGTTTCTATATGTTCTGTAAGCCTTCTGAAGAGGCTTCATTATTTCTAAATGAATTCCTAATTATTTTATTTTATTTTATTTTTATTATGTTGTACAAGGTTATCATCAAACCAAAATTATAACCATGAAAAAATCTATTAACTGAAACAAAGTAAACATTAACTGAAATAAAATATAAAACTAACGTATTTTATTTCAGCCTTATTTTCACTTAGTTTTACTTGAAATCCTAAAATAGCAAAAACTAAATAAACTAAAAAAAATAATAATGATAAAAGTACAAAAACACACAACAAAATTTCTAAAAAAAAAAACCCTAAAATTAAAAAATCCATTAACGTAAACAAGATAGTTAACTGAAATAAAATGTAAAACAAACAAACATATTTTATTTCAGCTTTATTTTCATTTAGTTTTACTTAAAATCCTTAAATAGTAAAAAATAAATAAACCAAAACTAATGAAAATGAATAAATAATAAAAATGACTAAAACACATGATTTCAAAAAAAAAAAAAATCTAAAATTCAAACAACAACAACAAAAACATTAACTGAAACAAGAAATAGAATATACAGAATATAAAATATAAAACAATCAAACTGTTCAGCTTTATTTTCATTTAGTTTTACTTGAAATCCTAAAAATAGCAAAAAATTAATAAACTAAAACTAGTAAAAATAAATAAATAAATAATTATGATGAAAACACACAACAAAATTTCTAAAAAAATAAAAAATAAAATAAAAAGAATGTTAACTGAAATGAGATAAATGTTGACTGAAATAAAATATAAAACAAGCTAACTTATTTTATTTCAGCTTTATTTTCATTTAGTTTTACTTGAAATCCTAAAATACCTAAATTAAAAAATAAAATCCATTAACTGAAACAAGATAAACGTTAACTGAAATAAAATATAAAACAAACAAACTTATTTGATAACAGCTTTATTTTCATTTAGTTTTACTTGAAATCCTAATTAGTTTCTATATATATATATATATATATATATATATATATATATAAACTAAAACTCATAAAATAAATAAATAGTAAATCATAAAACTGACAAAAACACACAACAAAATTAAAAAAAAGTCCATTAACTGAAACAAGATAAATGTTAACTGAACTAAAACATGAAACAAACTTATTTTATTTCAGCTTTACTTTCACTTAGTTTTACATGAAATAGCAAAAATTAAATAAACTAAAACTCCTAAAAATATATAAATAATAAAAATACCACAATTACAAAAATACTAAAAAATGTATAAAAAAATTTAAAATAAAAAAATCTATCAATAAATATTAACTAAAACAAGATGAGCATTAACTGAAATAAAATATAAGCAAACAAACTTATTTTATTTCAGCTTTATTTTCACTTAGTTTTACTTGAAATTCTAAAATAGCAAAAAATAAATAAACTAAAACTAATAAATTAAAATAAACGATTAAAAATGACAAAACAACAAATTCTAAAAAAAAAAGAAAAATTCTATATGTATTTCAGTGGTATTTCCGTACCTTTTCAAAGGGTACTACTGTGTAATATTCACTTTAATTTTAAGGTACTAATATGCATCAATTAGCGATAAAATAGTTAGAAAGGTGTATCTTTCAAAAAAGTTTTGTGCCTTATTTTCTGAAAATGTACAGTCATGACATCAGTTGGTAATATCATGGTACTTTGATTTAGGCCTGTACCAAAATACCATATTCATAAAAGCTATGGTGATACCACGGTAGTTTCTGTGACAAGCGACATGACATACTGACTGACTGTAATAAAGCCACTGAGACAGGATGCGGCAGTACAAATACCATCATCACTTTCTCTGTTTGTGCTGATGGATTGTTTCCACTTCACACAGTTACCTGAGCAGGTGTGTTCATACACACATCTACGCCGGATGTGAACTGTTAGTTTATGTACCCTCTGAAGACAAACATATGTAGTGTGTCTGACAGTTTGAAAGATATTTAGGATGGTTTGTGTGCATCAGCTGTGTTCAGAAAAGCATACTACCATATACTTATACCATATATTTTAAAATGTCATTTATTCCTGTGATGCAAAGCTGAATTTTCAGCATCAGTACTCCAGTCTTCAATGCCACATTATCCTTCAGAAATCATTCAAATATGCTGTTTTGCTGCTCATCAAGTATATATAGTAATAGTAAACAGTTATACTGAGCAGTAAGCAGTACGCTAAAACTGGTTTCTAAATATATCTTCTGTTCTTTGTGGTCTGTTTGTGAGTTTTACTTCCACATTCACACAACTGGATGTTTGTGTCCTGCTGGGTCAAAGTCTCAAATTCCTCTAACACAAAAAGAGGAGGGTTTATTCCATAGAGATACATGGGAGAAAGAAATAGCAACAAGAATAAAGCCTGTGTTGTGGAAGTCTGGGGCAGCGGGCAGGTATTATTGCGATAAATGAGGGTTACAAAATATATAAAGCGCTGACAGGGAAGTGTTGTGGCGTTCAAGTGTGGATGTGAATGTGTATGCGTCTGTGTGCGATTTCAGAGTCAACAGCTACTGCTGAGAAATGGACAAGGGTCTTGTTTTACTCATAATCTTTTCAGAGTAAAGCTTTTTCTCTGTCCCATATAATAGCCCACACTGGGGTGCCAAGGGCATCTGACACTCTCCAAAAGCGGCCTCACACAGCACTTATGGTGATGCCGCCGAGGACAAGCTGAAAAATGCTGCTACACTAATGGTAGTAAGTTGCAGGTTCAGTATTCAATAGGGAAGTTTGTTTTCCTGAAAGTCCTTAGTGTAGCACTTAGTATCATTTATTTTTTTGTTATTTATTTTCTTTGGGCTCTTTGTCACTTTTATTAATAAACCTATTTTTCTTTGCCTGTTTTTTTTCTCTGGTAGTCCTGTGAAAGTCATGTGAAAATAATGTAGCTTTTAAAGGAATGTGAACATTTCCTATCATTCTATCTATCTATCTATCTATCTATCTATCTGTTGTTCTATGCATCTATCTATCTATCTTTCTATCTATCTATCTATCTATCTATCTATCTATCTATCTATCTATCTATCTATCTATCTATCTATCTATCTATCTGTTGTTCTATGCATCTATCTATCTATCTATCTATCTATCTATCTATCTATCTATCTATCTATCTATCTATCTATCTATCTGTTGTTCTATGCATCTATCTATCTATCTATCTATCTATCTATCTATCTATCTATCTATCTATCTATCCGTTGTTCTATGCATCTATCTATCTATCTATCTATCTATCTATCTATCTATCTATCTATCTATCTATCTGTTGTTCTATGCATCTATCTATCTATCTATCTATCTATCTATCTATCTATCTATCTATCTATCTATCTATCTATCTATCTATCTATCTATCTGTTGTTCTATGCATCTATCTATCTATCTATCTATCTATCTATCTATCTATCTATCTATCTATCTATCTATCTATCTATCTGTTGTTCTATGCATCTATCTATCTATCTATCTATCTATCTATCTATCTATCTATCTATCTATCTATCTATCTATCTATCTATCTATCTATCTGTTGTTCTATGCATCTATCTATCTATCTATCTATCTATCTATCTATCTATCTATCTATCTATCTATCTATCTATCTATCTATCTATCTATCTATCTATCCGTTGTTCTATGCATCTATCTATCTATCTATCTATCTATCTATCTATCTATCTATCTATCTATCTATCTATCTGTTGTTCTATGCATCTATCTATCTATCTATCTATCTATCTATCTATCTATCTATCTATCTATCTATCTATCTATCTATCATCTATCTATCTATCTATCCGTTGTTCTATGCATCTATCTATCTATCTATCTATCTATCTATCTATCTATCTATCTATCTATCTATCTATCTATCTGTTGTTCTATGCATCTATCTATCTATCTATCTATCTATCTATCTATCTGTTGTTCTATGCATCTATCTATCTATCTATCTATCTATCTATCTATCTATCTATCTATCTATCTATCTATCTATCTATCTGTTGTTCTATGCATCTATCTATCTATCTATCTATCTATCTATCTATCTATCTATCTATCTATCTATCTGTTGTTCTATGCATCTATCTATCTATCTATCTATCTATCTATCTATCTATCTATCTATCTATCTATCTATCTATCTATCTATCTATCTATCTATCTATCTGTTGTTCTATGCATCTATCTATCTATCTATCTATCTATCTATCTATCTATCTATCTGTTGTTCTATGCATCTATCTATCTATCTATCTATCTATCTATCTATCTATCTATCTATCTATCTATCTATCTATCTATCTATCTATCCGTTGTTCTATGCATCTATCTATCTATCTATCTATCTATCTATCTATCTATCTATCTATCTATCTATCTATCTATCTATCTATCTATCTATCTATCTGTTGTTCTATGCATCTATCTATCTATCTATCTATCTATCTATCTATCTATCTATCTATCTATCTATCTATCTATCTATCTGTCTATCTGTTGTTCTATGCATCTATCTATCTATCTATCTATCTATCTATCTATCTATCTATCTATCTATCTATCTATCTATCTATCTATCTATCTATCCGTTGTTCTATGCATCTATCTATCTATCTATCTATCTATCTATCTATCTATCTATCTATCTATCTATCTATCTATCTATCTGTTGTTCTATGCATCTATCTATCTATCTATCTATCTATCTATCTATCTATCTATCTATCTATCTATCTATCTGTTGTTCTATGCATCTATCTATCTATCTATCTATCTATCTATCTATCTATCTATCTATCTATCTATCTATCTATCTATCTATCTATCCGTTGTTCTATGCATCTATCTATCTATCTATCTATCTATCTATCTATCTATCTATCTATCTATCTATCTATCTATCTATCTATCTGTTGTTCTATGCATCTATCTATCTATCTATCTATCTATCTATCATCTATCATCTATCTATCTATCTATCTATCTATCTATCTATCTATCTATCTATCTGTTGTTCTATGCATCTATCTATCTGTCTATCTATCTATCTATCTATCTATCTATCTATCTATCTATTTATCTATCTATCTATCTATCTATCTATCTGTCTATCTATCTATCTATCTATCTATCTATCTATCTATCTGCTTTTCTGCCTGTCTATTTATTTATCATCTGTCTGTCTATCTATCTATGCATACATTTCTATTTATTTGTTCATTTATATGCATTCTAAATGCAGTGTTGAACTTGAAGTAGCAGTTGTAACATTATTTCTCAACATTCAGCATGAGCTCTTTGCTGTAAATCACACTATCGTTTGATTGTACTTTGATTCTCTACAGTAATGGCTAGCGTTGCTTGCAGCAGGTTCACTTCAAGTCAAATAAAAGTGTGTGTCTATGTTTATTCATGAAGGCAGCTGGAAATTGCTTTTCAAGAAATGACTTGCTTCAAAAGAACTTTAGTCTGAAGCTGTTTCTCTGTATTCTAACTAACATCATAACATTCACTAGCCTGAGCTACTTCAGTAAGCTTAAATAAGCTAGCATTACTTGCTTTTTATTCGTTTTTTCAAACGGCAAGGTTAAAAGGATAGATGAAAAGTGAAAATATCATTTACTCACTTTCATGTCATTTATCTTTTGCATTTTGAGTGACATATATTTGATTTTTTAAATTTAAAAACAGTAGTTACTTGCAACTACTAATCAGCTGATTACATAATTACAAAACTTTAGATTTGAAATGATTTGTTTGGAGTACATTGAAGTTACATTGTGTTTAATAGCATTCACCTCAGTATTGCTTTCGTCCATTTGCATAGAAAGTGTTGCATGTCGATCGTGTAGCACGTCGTGTACTTGCGTATCTACAGCAACAGACAGACTTCAGCTTCCTTCACTGTGTGCAGAATGTGCCGTACATTCTCTCGTCATGGCAACAGCAGCGTGGCATAAAGGGAGTGATGGAGCTGCCGTCCAATTCTATGCGCTTTTAAAAAAAAATAACAAGTGCGTTTTTGCTGCAATTAACTGTGCTGCCCCGGGAGGCTCCTGAGGGGTCACAAATGCCATATGCAACAGTGAGCTGAAAGTTGTTTCTGTAGAATTATATCATCCACATAATTGCCTATTTTCAATCTAATTCCACCTGCTAAATTGGACTGTGAATGTGCACAATAGCGTCCGACTGTTGAATGAAGGCTGACTCACATTTCTGCTAACCTGAATGATGGTTCAGTCCATTCTGTTCCATTTTTATACAGTAACTCAATGCTATTGTGTTGGCGGTGGAAAACTTGCAGCTCTCTGCAAATTTTGTGTGGGTGAGGCTCCTTTTAAACATGTCTGAATGTGTGTGTGTGTAGACACATTGACATATTCACACTGTATTGCACTAAATAAGAAAATATGTATATTGAATTGCATATTTAATTGCATGGCATATATCATATATATATAAAATAGGATCTCTGAGTAATGTTCAGTCATTTTTCTCAGACAGTAAATAGAGATTCATAAGAAAAGTATTTTTTTTGTTGTTGTTGTCTCATCTAGGGTTTTAGAAGAGACTTAAAAGTTCCAAAATTTTCATAAAAAAATAAAAATACAAAAATAAATAAATCAAACAGTCAGTATAGTGCTATACTTTGATATGGTACATTAAAAAAATTAAAAATGTTATATAAAAATGTAAACAACTATAAATATGATAAAATAAATATGACAAATAAATAGATCCATAAATAAATAAATAAATAACATAATTCTCATTAAATAGTCTTTTCCTTTTCATTTTTATATAGTTATATACTTTGATATTTAATAAAAAAAAAAAGTACATTTCATATAAAATATAAACTAAATATGAACTAAAACTTAAAATAAATATATAGTAAAAACAAACAAGTTTCCTAAGCAATAGTATTTTAAAATTTAAAAAATGTATTAATTTAAAAAAGTAAATAAAACTTGAGACCTCTGCTTTTTTTCTCATAGGAAAATGAATTTTGGTCAAAAGAGTTTCAGAAGAGACAAACAAAACAAAACAAAACAAAACAAAAACATAAAATATTTACAATCATCATTTTTATTTTTTTATAATTTGTAGACAAACAACTGACAGTCGCTTATTAAATTATATATAACTGATATAAAAATATTAATTTTATATTTAATATATATGTTTTTTTCTCATAAGAAAATTACTTTTTGAGAAGAGAATCAAATTTTCAAAAATTTTCAATTAAAAATTAGAAACAACTCAGATTCACTTATTAAATTATATATAACTACTATTAAAATATATTATGTAACTCCCGTTAAATTTCTTGAGCTATGACAAAGCAACACTATTTTATACAAAAAAATAAAAATAATAATAATAATAAATAAAATCTACACAATGCATACATTAAAATATTTGAAAAAAAAAATAACTTGCAATGATGAAATTATTAAGTTATAAAATGATAATTAAATTATTTATAATATTTTGTGTCTATTTTCATTCAGTCACTCACTTTCATTCATTCCACAGGTGGGAGATCAGATGAAGTTGCTGCATAACTGCTGGAGTGAGTTGCTTGTGTTGGACTACATCGCCAGACAGATGCATCATGGGAAAGAGGACAGTGTGCTTCTCATTACTGGACAGGAGGTAACACACACACACGCACACTCAAAACAGACACAACAGGCACATGTATGCTCTTGATCTGTTTATTTCATATAGCATGTTTATGTGTGTGTCAGGTTGAGCTTGCGTCTTTACTAGCCCAAGCAGGGGTCACTCTGAGCGGGATGATACAGAGAGGTCAGGAGCTGGTGCACCGTCTACAAGAGCTTCAGCTGGACCGCAGAGAAACCGCTTGTCTCAAATACCTCATCCTCTTCAACCCTGGTGAGACAACAACACACGCATATCACTGAGAACTTAAATCTGAGAATTAAACTTCCAAAATGGAGCGAACTTACAAGAAAGCGCTTAGTTTTGCAAACAGGCTACTTTTTGGGTTTACACTCTAATAAATGCTGTGTTAAAAACAACCTAACTTGGGTTATTTGGCAACCCACCACTGGGTAAATATTGGACAGAACACATGCTGGGTTATTAAAAAACATAACCCAGCATTTTTAGAGTGTAGTTTTCTTTAATGTAACTAAATAGATTTTTATATGTAAATGAGCTTTGATTTAATTGGCTGATGTCTTTGCATGTGAAATGTACACTATACAGTTCAAACATTTGGGGATTTGTAAACATTTTTTTGAAATTATTACAAGTTAAAATAACTGTTTTTTTTACACTCTAAAAAATGCGGGGTTAAAAACAACCCAACTTGGGTTATTTGGCAACCCAGCACTGGGTACATATTGGACACAACACATGCTGGGTTATTTTGACCCAGCTGGTTGGGTTAAATGTTTTTACCAAACATGATGGGTTATTTTATTTAAGTCAGCAGTTTTTTTTTTTGTTTTTTTTTTAAATTATTATATTCCTGGAATGGACTAGAACTCATAAAAATATTATTAAGCAAGAACACATGGACACATATATTAGTTTACAATACTACATACATTTAAACTCATTTAATAAGCATTTTAATCATAAAAATGTAACATTTAAAAGTAGCATTTTAATTTTAGTGTATTAAACCGTTCTCTGTAATCACTTTTTACTAAAATAGTGCTAATTCTTGTGCTGGCTTGTTGCTGAAATCTGAGCCAGTGAATGGCTGCTGTTGGCCGGGTTAACTGCAAACTTTCATAGCTGAAAGATGCCATGACTGACTCCAAAAACTGCCCTTAAGTAAACAGTACTTACATTAGAGAACATATTTTATGATTAAAGTCAGTACAATAACCAATAAAATCCATTTATTTTATGCAAGGCAAAAGGCATTTCCATCCTGCGAAACTGACATCTCGTCCTTATGTTGCGTTGCATGAAATAATACAATTTACAGCACAGTAAAGACTTTATAAATGAAATAAAATGTAAACAAACTTTTATTTCACTGAATTTTAGTGTATTAAACCCAATAAAATGACCCAACAAGTTGAACCCAGCATTTGGGTTAAAAAAAATAACCCAGCACCTGGGTAAAAATATTAAAAACAACCCAATAAAATGACCCAGCGGGCTGAACCAAGCATTTTTTAGAGTGTAGAGTTCTTTAATATAACTAAAGAGACTTTCATATGTAAATGAGCGTTGATTTGATTGGCTGATGTCTTTGCATGTGAACTGTACACTATACAGTTCAAAAGTTTGGGGATTTGTAAACATTTTTTGAAATGATTACAATTTAAAACAACTGTTTCCTAACTGAATATATTTTTAAATGTAATTAATGTGATGAAAAGCTACATTTTCAGCATCATTACGCCAGTCTTCAGTGTCACGTGATCTTTCAGAAATCATCCTAATATGCTGATTCATATGTATCTTTACTGCCGCTTTTGATCAAGTTTAATGTGTCCTTGATGACTCAAAGTATCAAAAGAAAAAATGACTGACCCCCAAACCGTTGAACTGTAGTGAATTAATGTGCTTATGGTTGTGACATCATAATCAGAATGATTTTTGCAGTTTATATTTTCCATTAATGGTTGAGGAGGAAGTTTTGCGTTGTAAATGGAGTGTTTCTACTTAGTAAAACTTAAAACTTTTTTCAAGACTTTTTATTAACCTTGTGTCAAATCGACTAAGATTGTGTCCTAAAATCTCGTTAACGTTTTAAATATTTCGCTTACACCTGTTGAATTCCAGTAACGCGACTGATGTTACATTATTCCAGTTATGCGCATGTAGTTATCATTCGATGGGATGTCTTCTAATTTTTAGCCTATTTTAATAATGTTTCTCTTAATAAGTTCCTCTAAAGTGTTTGAATGAGTTTTAGTTCTTAACTAATTCCAGAGGCCAAAACGGCTTCTTATTAATGAGGAAGAGGTGTGAAATTTTCTCTCTCTTTCTGTGTCTCTCTCCCTCCGTTCAGCACTGCTGTTGCTGATGTTTTAATAGTTGAATATAAAAGAGATTTTCATAGGCTCGGCGTCAGCGCCCGTCCTCCGCGTCTTATTGAGCGCATCTATATTTCCTCCGCTGGGGTTTGACCGAGGCTAATTAACTTCTCAAAAGATGAATATTGCATTGATTTCGAGCCCCGCTAACGAGGACGCGCATGTATCGGTCTATTTGTCGCTAGTGGCAGCGTGTTTTGTGTGGCGCGGGGCGCGCGGTAACTGGGTAATGGGCTTAATTAAAATGAAAGCCTGCTGAATCGCTCCCGTTTACAAAGGCAGGGAGCCGGACCCCGTATCCGCTCGCAGACGCACACACGCCGTCTATAGCGAGACTCCGGCTCAAAAGAAGTTTAATGGATTGACCCCATATTGGTCCGTGCCGCCGCGGCCCTCTCTTTCTCAGCTTCAGGAGAAAATGCTCCTTTATTGTTCGCGTTCCCTTAAGTGAGAGCAATTTAGCGCCAACAAAAGCTGCTTTTCATAATAAGAGTGCCTGAGGGCTGTGTGTGCGTGCGCGTGTGCGAGTGTTTGTATTTGTGTGCGTTCAGAAAGTGCTTGAAAACCCATTTTCCACTCAGCCAGTCTTTATTGAGACTCTATCGGTGCATCTCAGTGTTATTTTAGTACCATCGATATACTGTTTTTGTTCATATTTTGAATTAGATTTTATTTATATATTTTCTGCTTTTCCTTTTAAAGTTTTGATGATTTTGTTGTTTTCGTTATTTCTATTGGTTTTTTTGTTTTGTTTTAAAAAAAATATGTACTGTATATTTATTCATTTTATTTATTAGTTTTATTTTACGTTACACTACTAAACGAAAATGAAAGATGGCAAGTAGATAAAATTAGCTAAAATGTTTGTTTTATTTTATTTAACATGTCTGTATAGTATGTTTTCATGTTCATGTATTAATTTTAATTAATAATAATAATTTTAGTACTTCAAGTTGAACGAATCAAAAATGTGCAATATTGCACTGACAACTATATAAAATATTAATTAGTTTTTAAAAATATTTTTACATAGTATTTATAATTTTGTATTCATTATTTTAGTACTTCAAGTTAAACTAAAAAATTAAATATGTAACTACCTAAAATTTGTACTGGTTTTTCAATAATTATATATATATATATATATATATATATATATATAATATATATATATATATATATATATATATATATATATATATAGCTAAAATTTGCATTGTTTATATATATATATATATATATATATGTTTTTATGTTTTTATTAATATTGTATTATTATATATTTTTAAAATATTATTTATTAATTTTTATTTTTTAGTTACATTACTTTTAGTTATTTTAGTTCAAGTTTAGTTATTTTATTTAAACTTAAACTAAATGAAATAAAAAAGTTGCCTTGGAAAGTTTAATTGTTTTTTATTTTATTTTATTTCATTTCAGTCAACATTTATTTTATATTTATAATTTATTTACAATTCATAAATATGTATATTTTACATTTAGGTTAAAAGTAATGTAAATGTTTTTTATAGTTTTAGTTGAAATTAATATGTTGCATAAAATAGTTAAAATTAATATTATTGGCAAGTAGCTAAAGATTTTATTAGTTTTTAAAAATATATTAACATATTTACATTATTTTATCTGTTATTTTAGCACTTCAAGTTAAACTAAACAAAAATTAAATATGTTGCCTTGGCAACTACCTGAAATCTTTATTGTTTGTTTTTTTTTATTTAATAAACTCACACACACATATATAATTAGTTTTAATCTATTAGTTTTAGTTTATTCATTATATTACTTAAACTGAACCAAAATGAGAAATGTTGCTTTTGCAGCTATCTTCTTCTTCTTCTTCTTCTTCTTCTTCTTCTTCTTCTTCTTCTTCTTCTTCTTATTATTATTATTGTTGTTGTTGTTGTTTTATAGTATATCAGTTTAGCTTATTTAATTTGAGTTGTTTTAGTACTTCAACATAAAACAAAACATAAGAAATGTTGCCTTGGCATATAGCTGATTTTTAAATATATATATAATATTGCATTTCATCTTCTTCTTCTTTTTTTTTTTTTTTAGTTGATTTAGTTTTAGTTTGTTTTAGTTCAAGTTGAGTTATTTTATTTCAACAGTTAACATTTATTTTAGATTTATATTATTTACAATTTATAAATATGGATATTTTTTATATTTATATTAAAAGTAATGTGAATATTTTTATGGTTTCAGTTTCAATTCACACTAATAACCCTGCTTCCTCTCTCTAACTGCAGATGTGAAACTGTTGGAAAACCAGCCTTACGTGGAGAGCGTGTACGAGCAGGTGAACGCCGCGTTGTTGGAGTACACACTGTGTGCGTATCCCCAATTCCCGGACAGGTTTAGCCAGATTCTGCTGCGCCTTCCCGAGCTCAGAGCGCTCAGCACGCAAGCCGAAGACTACCTGTGCTACAAACACCTGAGCGGAGAGGTGCCGTGCAACAACCTCCTCATAGAAATGCTGCATGCCAAGAGAACCTGCATCTGACACACACACTCACGCACATTCACAGGCCCAATTCCTTTGCAGATGACACTGTTATCGACTAGATGTTTTGCAGCAGACGTCTTTCGCACACAGAAAACCTCATCTACCATGCCACTGTGTTTCTGAAAGGAAAGAGGGGAGATATCAGTGTTAATGACTGTATTTATGATATAGAGTGCTGTGGTGAAGATGTATTTTTGTAGGCCAAACAGGAAAGCAGCAAAAACCCAATAATTCTAAATTTTCCATTGGTTTTTGGATTATTGCAGAAAAGAAGTAAACAAAAGTTTGATTCCTACACATTTTGTTCCCAAATGAACACATTTGAAGCCTGAATACAATAATGTAGGCTATAACGTAAACGTAGGCTATAAACATCTTAAAGGGATAGTTCACCCAAAAATGAAAATTACCTCATGATTTACTCACACTCAACCCATCATGTCTATGACCTCCTTCTTTCAGATGAATACAATTGGCGTTATATTAAAAAAATGTCCTGGCTCTTCTAAGCTTTATAATGGCAGTGAATGGGTGTTGAGATTTTGAAGCAAAATAAAGTGCATCATAAACCATGCTCCACACAGCTCCAGGGGGTTAATAAAGGCCTTCTGAATTGAATCGATGCATTTGTGTAAGAAAAATATCCATATTTAAAACTTTATAAACGCACGTACAACAATTAGTGGAAACTAAAGATTATGGTTACAAAGTTTTAAATATGGATATTTTATTTTTTTACAAAAACACATCGATTCACTTCAGAAGGCCTTTATTAACTGTCCGGAGCTGTGTGGAGTACTTTTTATGATGGATGGATGCACAATATTGGATTTCAAAATCTCAACACCCATTCACTGTCATTATAAAGCTTGGAAGAGCCAGGACATTTTTTATTATAACTCCCATTGTATTAATCTGAAAGAAGAACATCATATATACCTAGGATGGTTTGAGGGTGAGTAAATCATGGGGTAATTTTAATTTTTGGGTGAACTATCCCTTTAATATCTTGAGTTTATTTCAGGCATATTAACCATTTAAAAACCCACTGACTTCAGAACGATGAAACCAGAAGTGCTACTGTGTGTAAAAAGCACTTTTCCAGTATTCTGACCTACAAAAATGCGTCATCCCCTTAGCACTCTATCTAAAAAAGCAACAGATTGTGCCTTCCCTCTTATTACACACACACGCACACACTGAGATGCACTTCTTAAAAAAAAAAATCAGTAATCAAAAGATAAGGTGAGGCACAGTCACAGCCAAGAACCACCCACTTAGACAGGAAGCGGCGACACGTCTGTCATGACAACTGAGGTGTTTTAATAAATAGGCCTACAAAGTAAAGCACAAATGAAACGATAAGCTGAAATCTAATGATTTCCTAAAGAAAGGCCAGTAAACGAGCTAAACAACCTTCATTAACACTCCCTTGTTACGATTGAAAGCAAGAGGGACAAAGAAAGAGGCAAGGCCTCATTCAACGCATAGCACACACATAATAGCTCTGCCATAAAACCTAGTGAGCTGCCTACATAGACAGCATCATATACGCTTCCTATGAAATGTTGTATGGCCAAGGCAGCATCGTCTGAAGACAATCCCAGAATGCCCAGTGACAAAACTGCATCCAAAATGGTGGATGAGGCAAAACAATGTATTTCATGTGCAGAAAATCAGCATATTAGAATGATTTCTGAAGGGTCATGTGACACTG
Source organism: Cirrhinus mrigala (assembly GCA_036247105.1). Lineage (NCBI taxonomy): Eukaryota > Metazoa > Chordata > Actinopteri > Cypriniformes > Cyprinidae > Cirrhinus > Cirrhinus mrigala. The sequence goes on along the minus strand of CM070027.1, from coordinate 26,407,318 downwards.
AAGACTGGAATAATGATGCTAAAAAATTAAGCTTTGCATCACAGGAATAAATTACATTTTAAAATATATTAAAATAGAAAGTGATTATTTCAAATCATAATAATATTGCACAATATTACTATTTTTGCTGTATTTTTGAGCAAATAAATGCAGCATTGGTGAGATTAAGATACTTCTTATGCCAAAAAAAAAAAAATCACATTATCATCTTAGCAACATGCTAACAACAAACTGTATTGTGAGTCAAATCTAGCATATTTGTGTCACGCTCAATTGCTGTCTATAAATTATTTCAAGTTAGTCACTCATGTGGTGCAATGATTAGGACACTGCCTACATAGGCATCATAGTAAGTAGACAGCAAGGCAGTGCACTAGGTTTTGGAACAGAGCTCTTAATGTCTGTACAAGTATTTATCAGACACCATAAAACTCATATCACCACAAGATTGTATGCTTATAATGAGCTGAATGTGTGTGCATATGCTGAGGAAAGGGAAGGTAAATTAGGACTTGCAATTCTGCCTTAACACTAACACTGTTGATCCTGTGAAGCTGAGAGAATCAATCGGCATAAATAACGATTCAGATGTGCGTTTGTGTCTCTGTGCGTTCTAATGTGTGAGTGTGTGAGAGTGTTTGTGTGTGTGACTGTTAAAAAAAAGTAATCTCAATATTAAGCCCCTCTCAAGCTTAGGCCAAGCTGATTATGATATCTCAGCATGTTTCATTTTTGTATAGTGGAGTGTCTGATTGGTCAAGTTCTCATTCATGTAACATGTTTGTGTTAATGACATTTGTTATGAATGTGCTTAACTGTATTGTTTCAAATGAATAAATACAAATTATTTAAACCAGCAGATACTAGTTTACCTCAGTTTTTTATTTGTCTAAAGGTGCGGTCACGTTCAGTTTTGCTTGGCGAATTTTCGCGGGCGAAATCCAGTCAGAAATTCCGCTAGTAGCTACTGTATGTAGTTTTGCGTATTTTTGTGACTTTGGAGCCCGCTACAGTTAAGTGAGTTTAATTCCATGTCATAAATGTATCACGGTCGTAATTACAGTTATTTGTTTACGGACTGTTTAAAGGAAAAGTTCACTTCCAGAGCAAAAATGTAAAGAAAAAATAAAAAATAAAAAATAAAAAAATGCATTAACTGTTTTTTGGTCCGGTTCAATAAGGTCAGTACAGTTGGGGTATGTCGATAAACTCCGATCTCATTTTCTCCGTGAACTTTAAAATCGTCCTACATCGCTGCAGAAGTACCGTGTTTACAAAGTGAACATACAATGGGAAGCAAACGCCCTTTACAAAACAAAACAAAACAAAAAGGGGAAAACAGAACGATTTTGACGTTGAAGACAAAAAAGAGACTAGAGTTTTTCGACATACCCTAACTGTATTGACCCGGGTTAAACCGACTAGCATGCACATCGCAGAGACCAGACAAGACAAGACGAGCATTTGAGGTTTCGAAAATAACCGATCGTTTCGCTCAGCTGGGATCGTTTAGAGCCATTTGAAGCTGCATTTAAACTGCATTTTGGAAGTTTAAACTTGGGGGCACCATTTAAGTCCACTATATTCCTGAAATGTTTCCCTCAAGAAACATAATTTCTTATCGACTGAAGAAAAGACATTATGACAAGGGACTGAGTAAATTATCTATAAAGTTCTGTTCTGGAAGTGAACTTTACAGATCGCCTTTTGGACAAAGTGTTGTGCGTGAATGCAAAAGTAAGTTTGAGTCGTTATTTTATACAGTCGATGAGAGATTAATTCGTTCTTGTTAAGGAGTTATTATGCCTGTGAGGTAAGGATATCTATAGGCTATAGGCTATGTGTATGCGTGTATTCATAATAAGCATACCTGTAGCCCTGTAGTTTGTGTTTTTATATATCTGTCCACATTATTGAGATTGCTAGAGTTACATTTGTTGTTATTAGTACGAGTTGTATTCCTGTTTGAACCAAAGTTCGATATATTTCTTTATATTTAACAGGAAAACGGATAGCTGTACAAGGTATTTGTTGCCGTAAAGCAACCCGCCCTTTTCGCGGAATTTCGTGGAATTTCGTAACTGCTAGCCAAACTTTGGAGGGAGCGTTGAAAAGAAAGAGAAACCGTTTGCCTTATTACAAGTCGGGTCTATATCAGGCTGATTTTGAAACTGATATTTCAATGTAAACTTACATATCTATCTATATTATAGAGATGCATGACTTAACTGTCCAAAAAGAAGTAAAATAGCGAATGATAACATGTATTATATAAATAAAAAAAAACTAGAAAAATTTAAAAATTTAAAATAAATAAATAAATGCAAATAATAACAAACTGCCTTCTCATTGCCTTCACAGATTTTAATAGCATTATAAAAAAAAATCCAGAGTACAAAAATAAAATCAAAAATGATAAAGTATCATAAAATAAAATAATGTTTAAATAATTTCTTTCCCTAAAACCCTTAAATATACAAGTATAAAAAAACAGATAATAAAAATGGCCTTCTCATTGCCTTAAGATTTTCATTGAAAAGAAAAGAAAAAAGAGAGAAAAACAGCAAATAATAACATGCATCATAGTCATAAATAAAATCAAACTATTTCCTGAGTGCCAAAAAATGTCAAAAATTTAATGAAAAAAATCAAGAGTAAAAAATATAAACAAAATAAGTACAAATAATGAATATATTAATAAATGAGTGCAAATAACAAAACTCATTGACTTAACATTACATGGTATTTAAATTTAAATAAAATTAAGTACAAATATTAAGTTTATCAAATAAAAAATGTTAATAGACATCCAAATTAAAAAAACAATCTTGCATTCTTTCCTTTATACTAAACCCAGTAAACACAGAGTCATTGCAAAGAGATGAAGAAAATCGAGAAAAGGGGGAGAGCAGGAGAGCACAGCTGGCTCTTTTGAAAGTGCAAAATTAAAAAAGGGAAAAAAAATCATTTTTCTTTTCACAGATCTTCAAAGAGCTGTGTGTGTGTGTGTGTGTGCGCGCATGGTTGCGTATGTGTGTGTGAGGGTTCAATACTGCACCTGAGAGCCGGAGTGAAAGTCAGGACACAATTAACGTGAGAGCTTCTGGTTTAGTGCCAGGGCAGCGCGTGTGTCTGCGTGTATGTGTCTGTGTGAGAGAGTGGACGTGGGAACAGGTGTGTGAGTGGCTGATGTGTTAGAGAGCCGTAAAATGGGTCTTTTCAGCCAGTGTGTGGATGTTTGAGTGTGTGTGTGTGTTTGAGGGAGGGTGTGTGCAAACATGACACACTTAAGGGCCTCTTCAGCTCCATTAATTGGTCATTTGACATGAAAGACCTCATACCACCTTTTTCACACGGCTGATTCCCGGAAGACCCAAAAACCTTCACCCTCAGAAAGGACACACACACATAAACTGCTCAATACCTCTGCTAACATTGTCTTGTCTATCATCTCTCACTTCTTTTGATAGTTCCTTTTCGTTGTCAGAACCAATGATGTCACATCCTGTGACTGACGCAGGAAGTACCATCAGAAGCGCTCATCCATATGTCCTATACATGAAAGGAGTTTGTTATTGTAGGTTTAGAAAGGCTGCACTGATATGTGACCCTGGACCACAAAACCAGTCTTAAGTAGCAATAGACAACAATACATGGGTCAAAATCGATTTTTCTTTTATGCCAACAATAATTAGGATAAAATGTAAAGATGATGTTCAATTTCCTACCGAAAATATATAAAAACATAATTTTTGATTAGTAATATGCATTGCTAAAAAATTAATTTGGACAACTATAAAGGCAATTTTCTTAATATTTTGAATTTCTTTTTTTTATTTTTTTTTTTTATTTTTTTTTTTTTGCACCCTCAGATTTCAGATTTTTCATTTGTTTCAATTGTTGTATCTCGGCCAAATATACAAATTATCCTAACAAACCATACAATAATGGAAAGCTTATTTATTCAGTTTTGAGATGATGTATGTATAAATCTCAATTTCAAAAACTGTTCCCTTATGACTGGTTTTTGGTCCAGGGTAACAAAAATAAATAAATAAATAAAATGTAATATTATATTGGTGCTCAAACATGCCAAAAATCAAGCTTGATTGAGTAGATGTTGCATTATCCAGTAATATTATATTACAATTTACATTTTCTAAAATCAAATTTACTAATATTTTCTACATTTTGATGTAAAATAAATCTAAAAATTTTTAAAACAGAGATTAACAGAAGACAAATTAGCAATGAAGATTTTGCTTCATTTGCAATGTTGTTTTAGTATCACTTATTAATATACTTTGAATTAGTTTTTAATTCTCCATTTCCCATTTTTCATTTCAGTTTTGATTATGGTACTTTTGTTGTGTGCTATTGTCACTTTTTTCTTAGTATGTTTGCATGTTTTTATTTTTATTTTATTTATTTATTTATTTATTTATTTATTTATTTTGAGTTTTAATATTAGAAAAAATATTTCCTTGACAGCTAGCTGAAATAAAATAGTTTGTGTTTTTAAATATTTTATTTCAGATAAAAGTTTTTTCAAGTAACTTTTTAAGTTAACTATTGTAACCCTGCTTCGGTGACCCTGTTTTTTAGTAATTTTTTTTTTTTTTTTTTTTTTTTTTGGCTAAAATCAATCTTTTTAAATCCTACAAGTGAATTTAGGCATCATAACATTATAATGTAGAGCATATAATATAAAAATTCTTCTTGATATTTATTGGCTAAAGTTACACTTAACAGTGTCACTAAATTATTAGTGTTTAATGCTTAATTTTGATTGCTAATTAATTAATCCAAATACAAAACAAGGGAAATTAGACATAATTAGAAATAATTAAATATCCGAAAAATGACACATAAAAAAGTCAATCAGTATGATACCCACACTTTAATGGCAGTAATATAAAAACATAATCGGATTCCAAAAATGAAGTACTTGTAATTAGATTGAATTACATTTTAAAATACTCGTAATTAGACTACAGTTACTTTTTATGGATTACATGATTACATATTACTTATACAATAGCAATAAATTCCTTTTTTTTTTAATTTGAATTGTTGAATTTGAATCTTTTGAATTGTCCTTTCTAAAATAGCCTACTGCTTATTTACATTCAGAAAGTCTTCAAGTTCCGTGGACATTCACACAAAGATCAGTCATTACACAGCATTTAATCACTGTTTTACAAAACTAATTTCAGGTTTAAGAAGTGTTTCAACATTGCATTAACTACTGATGAACACATTCATTTATATTTAAATTAACACTCCATAGGTTATTTAACCATGTCTTTGGAAGGCTTTTGTCTTTCAAACACATTAAAATGCACAAATTCAACTTTTTGAATCATCTGATCCTCCTTCACCTAATATATTTGAGGTACCCCTGAGATTTTAAAATAAGTATTTTAATTAATTTGCATGTTCATTGGTTCTCTGACCTTGGTTATGGTCACGTGACATGCAGGTAAACAAATAAAATATGTCATTTTTTTTAGTAAGCTTTTTATTTTTATTTATTTTAAAATTATTTATTTTGATTAAATATTTTTTATAATTTAATGAATTATTAGTTTTTAATTAAACTCATAAACCCCCCTGCAGTTCCTTCACAAACACCAGTTTGGAGAACCTTGAAGTAATATAATGTTTAATACACTTCATGTTGTTAATAACAACAAATGGAATATATTTTCTTACTTTTTGTATCTTTAGTCAATATGGTACAATTTGATAATTTAGATCAAAAGTAATCAAAAAGTAGTAATGTGTAATGTAATGGATTACATTACTAACTACAATTTTTGTCACGTAATTTGGAATCAGTAGCGGATTACAATTTGTAAGTAATCTAACCGTTTAATGACAGTAAAGAGAAAATAAAGAGACAGCTGTGTCCTGTGTTCTCATTTTGATTCACAACTTTTAGATTTTGACAATTTTCAGCATAAATTTTTACTAACACATTTCATTCATTGTCTGTAAACAGTAGATCAACTGTCTTTGAACATCTGAGGTGCCTGTCAGATTTTGTTCAAAGTTAGACAAAGACTGACTCTAAATTCAAATACGCTAAGATCCATGTGGCAGATGTGTGTGTGTGTGTGTGTGTCACTGTTAACCTTGTGTGTATTTAGCTATCAGATCTGAGAGTGCCCACCTGCGGGTGTCCTAAGTTACATCAAAAACTTAACGACCTTGTCTGCTCCGTGCCACCTGCCTGGCACAGTTTACCATGACAACCGTTTGTGTCTGATCAAACCGTTTGATACCGGATCATTTGAGCTCTTCCCTTCAGTTTCCCCAGTCTTTGTCTTTTTCAAACAGGCACATTTGAGAAACACCTCCAGGATCCCAGTGAAACCTGTGGATTATAGATTTTTTTTTGGGTTAGAGTTGAGGTTAGGGGTTGATTTTGCACTAGCAAAACAGTTTGAGGAGAATCTTACGCTCTAAAAATGCTTAGGGTTAAATACAAATATAAAACAAATATGGACAAACCCACCGGTTGGGTTACTTTTGAGGAGAATCTTACTGAGGAGCTTGGTTAAAGGCCACTAAACCAATGACATGTTTGTAGCCAGAGCTGGGTAATCTGTTACTGATTCCAAATAGGGTAGGGGAGCATGGGGCACAAACTAACGTGGGGTTAGTTGTAACACACATGGTTTAAATATTTCCACGCATGCCAGCATAACCAAATTTACAGTATTTACTAGTTGCCATAGCAGCACTATACAGAGAAAAAAGTGTGCCAAAATTCAAAAGACTTTTCAAGATATCGCTGAATATTTATTTTAACATAGTAAAAGTACATTTCTGGCTGAAGTTAATTTTTTATCTCAGTTTTTAGTATTTATTTAAAATGAGGCAAATCTGCTGTTATTTTAATCTCCAATCTGTTATTTATCAGTTTAGATTTAAATTCCATTCGCGCTGATGGGCAACGTTGTAACACTGCGTTACAACCTGCCCCGCTATTATTACACGGAGCTATTTTATGACATTAGCGATGTAATTTTCACTATTTACTTTTACAGATTTTAATAAGAAACCACAATGTGAATAAAGACTGACAATCAATGTTTAATATTCGGAAATTAGCATTTCAAGAAATGTAAAGCATTTTGTCTCGTTTATGTGTTTGGAGGGAGGGGAGTGTTTTTCTTAATGTTTGCATGTGTTTCATCTATTTGCTCACATTGTTTTGAACTATACTGTGTAACTGTGTTTTGCGATCAGGGCCATCCCACGCATGGTTGCGATGTGTTCATTGTGAACCTCAAAATTAGATTTTTTTTTAATTCTTAAAAAAACGATTTCTTAAAAAAGCCATTATTTTATTTGAAAAAGTTAATCATTTTATTTTATTGACAAAATATTTTAGTTTGTCGTGTAGATTTTTTTCATTCGATCAGATAACATTTTAAGCTGTCATGGGGTCATGTTACAATGTACCCCACCTACGGGGCATGTTGTCACATTTCGTTTCCTTTCTTTTGAGGTAAATAACGAAAAATGTATACGCTGTATTTATGAAACAAAGCGATATTTTTGTACTAGACAAGTGTGAAATTAACATGGATAAAAAATTATACTCTGAACCCCACAAACTGAGTAATTCAAAAAGTGTTAGGTTGTGCCCCGCTCTCACCTATATGTCGAACGTCACCTGACCATATCCGGAAAATAGGTCTCATCGCTTCCGCTTGTCAGAGAACGTGTTAATAACCATATTAAATAATGTCAATATCCAAGGTAAACAGTTAAACTAGCTAGCTGTTTTTTATTGTTATTAGATTTTTATATAGAAATGTTAGTGAAAAGAATAAAAAATAAAAAACTATTTAACGAGGCATATGCAAAATGCATTAACCGAAAGCTGTTTAGCAGAAGACGGAAGACGGAATTAACCCCATTACAAATTGTACATGACAAAAATTGTAGTTAGTAACGTAATCCATTACATTACACATTTTAGGTATCGTAATCAGAGTACTTTTTGATTACTTTTAGATTACGTTTGACCTACGTTGTTTATCACAGTGATTTTAAATAGGATAATATTGTACATAAAAATACAAAAAGTAAGAAAATATATTCCATTTGTTGTTATTAACAACATGAAGTGCATTAAACATTATATTACTGGTGTTTGTGAAGGACCTGCAGGGGGGTTTTATGAGTTTAATGAAAAACTAATAATTAATTCTATCATAAAAAGGATAAATTCAAATAAATAATTTTAAAATTAATCAAAATAAAAAACTTACATAAAAAATGAAATATTTTTATTTGTTTACCTGCATGTCATGTGACCATAACCAATGTTAGAGAATCAAAGAACATGCAAATGTGATATTTAATTATTAAAATATTTAGTTTAAAATCTCAGGGGTACTTACAAGTAAACATATTAGGTAAAAAAAGGATCAAATGATAAAAAAGTTTGTGAATTTGTGCATTTTAATGTGTTTAAAGGACTTTCAAAGACATGGAAATACATGGTTAATTAAACTACAGAGTGATAATTAAAATAAAAATCAGTGAGTTTATCAGTAGTTGGTACAATGTTGAAACACTTGACAATGATTTTTGTAAATCCAGTGGTCAAATGCTGTCACCACCTGAATAATGACTGATCCTTGTGTGAATGTCCACAAAACTTCAAGACCTTCTGAATGTATATAAGTGGTGTGCTATTTTAGAAAGGACAAAGTGCAATTACAATAAATTAATAAATTATGAACAATTTATTGCTATTGTATACATAAAATGTAATAATGTAATCCATAAAAAAGTAACTGTAGTCTGATTACGAGTATGTTAAAATATAAATTAATTTAATTACAAGAACTTAATTTTTGGGATCCGGTTACGCAATCCAGATTACGTGTAATCAGTTACTGGAAAAAATTGTTCGGAAAGTGATTCCTACAACATTGTTCACCTATGTCGTTATAATTGGGACTGTGTGAACTTCTCTATACTCATACAATTAAAATGTTTTTTACAACTTGATCTTTATCATTATAGTTATCGTCCTTGGTGTGAACAAGCCTTAACACAAGCTCAAGATATTTTCTTGTTTTTTTCAATGACATGAAATATGTAAGTAGCCTACTCAGCTTGTGATTTTTCTTAAAGCTTTTACATGTCTTGAAAAAAATGTGGATATGTATTTCTGAGAAAAAAAAAATGTGATTCTTAAAATTCTTTCAGAACAATCACTGTAAGATACATCTGGCAGAACGGATAAAAGAACCGTTAAATACACCCGTTAATTGAAGTGTAGCGCTTGAGTGTGTGGTTGCATCCTATGTTTGTAATATCAAAATGGTGTTTGAAGATCAAGCTTGGCAACTAGCAGATATTACACCGATAAAATATATACACTGAAACAAAGTTTTTTTTTTTTTAAATATAATGATTACAGTATAGAATGAGTCCAGTGTCTTGCGATTGTAGGAGTACTTGAGCTTTATCTGCTCTCTGCCTGAACTGATGAGGCCAGAAGGAGAGCACAATGTTCCTAACACTGCTTTCATTGTTTTAAGACACTATAATAAACTTGTGTGTGTGTGTGTGAGTGTAGTTTGTCCCACACATCCTGTAGCTCCTTGTGGGAGAGACGCTCATCACATCCGTGAGGAAGAAAAATCTTCCTCTTGTTGTGTGAAGAGCCTAACGTGTTTATGAAGAGCATAACATACATATTAATGAGTATTGTATGTTTTTTTTCATCTTTGTTTCATTATAAAATACAGATTTGTAGATGTAATGCAATATAAATATATATAGACGATATCTGGCTAACTCTGTTTTTTGTTTGATGTTTGTTTTTCATGTTGTGCCAGGAGGACGGGTCAGAGCGAGGTTAGACCTTGTTTACCCATCATCCCTGTCTATAAATCTCCCATACAGGCACACACACACACACTCACATGCAAGTGTTTTCTCCTGAAGAGCAATTTCCTGTTGTTTAATTAGTGATCTGATTCTGACATCTGCCCTGAACTGCTCATTAATTCTGATTTACTGTAGAAAAAGAGAAAGAAACAGAGAGAGTTAGCCAGAAATCTGTGTGATTTTGCATTACTGTGGTGGTAACAAAAAAAAAAAAAAAAAAAAAAGTACTCAAGGAGCAACTGCTAAATGTTTGTGCCAGTAAATAGAGCACTGTGATAATGTATTTTTGTAGGCTAACCCAGAAGTTAGCATCACTCGGTTTCACTTTGCAAAAACTCAAAATGATTTTTCCTATTGTTTTTTTATTTTTAATAACATTTTTATTAATTATGTTGAACACTCTTGCTTAGAAAACTTTCATTTAAAGGAACAGTTCACCCAAAATTGAAAATTTGCTTAAAATGTACTCACCCTCAGTCAATCCAGGATGTAGATGATTTGTTTCTTCAGAGATTGGAATTGGAGAAATGTATCATTACATCACTTGCTCACCAATAGATCATCTGCAGTGAATGGGTGCCGTCAGAATGAGAGTCCAAACAGCTGATAAAAACATCACAATAATCCACAAGTAATCCACACAACACCAGTGCATAAACATTTTGTACTTGAAAGCTTGAAAGATTTCATATGAATCAGATGAGAGAAATATCCCAGATCAAGCAAAGTTTACAAGTGAAAACAGTCCAAAACAGTTCTGAACAAACATGTCACTGGATTTTATTATGACAGGACAAAAGGTAGTGGACTTTGGAGGAAGTGTTATTATATTTTGTCCAGAAGCGATGGTTTCAAGTTAAAATGCTTTAATGATGAATTCGTTTCTTACAAACATGCAGTTGTTTTTCTTACTTTACAAGATGCTGATGAACCGGAGTTGTTTGGATTACTCATGAATTATTGTGATGTTTTTTTATCAGTTGTTTGGACTCTCATTCTGATGGCACCCATTCACTGTTTCTCACAAACATGCAGTTTTTTATTTACTTCACAAGATGTTAACTGATGAATGGAGTGGTTTGGATTACTTGTGAATTATTTTGATGTTTTTTATTAGCTTTTTGGACTCCCATTCTGACAGCACCCATTCACATTTTTTCTTTTACTTTACAAGATGTTAACTGATGAACTGGAGTGGTTTGGATTACTTGTGAATTATTTTGATGTTTTTTATTAGCTTTTTGGACTTTCATTCTGATGTCACCCATTCACTGTTTCTAACAAACATGCAGTTTTTTTTTTACTTCACAAGATGTTAACTGATGAATGGAGTGGTTTGGATTACTTGTGAATTATTGTGATGTTTTTATCAGCTGTTTGGACTCTCATTCTGATGGCACCCATTCACTGTTTCTTACAAACATGCATTTTTTTTTTAATTAACAAGATTTTAACTGATGAACTGGAGTGGTTTGGCTTACTTGTGAATTATTTTGATGTTTTTATTAGCTTTTTGGACTCTCATTCTGATGGCACCCATTCACTGTTTCTTACAAACATGCAGTTTTTTTTACTTCACAAGATGTTAACTGATGGACTGGAGTGGTTTAGATTACTTGTGAATTATTTTGATGTTTTTTATTAGCTTTTTGGACTCTCATTCTGACGGCACCCATTCACTGTTTCTCACAAACATGCAGTTCTTTTTACTTCACAAGATGTTAACTGATGGACTGGAGTGGTTTGGATTACTTATGAATTATTTTGATGTTTTTTATTAGCTTTTTGGGCTCTCATTCTGACGGCACCCATTCACAATTTTTTTTTTTTCACTTTACAAGATGTTAACTGATGAACTGGAGTGGTTTGGATTATTTGTGAATTATTTTGATGTTTTTTATTAGCTTTTTGGATTCTCATTCCGATGGCACCCATTCACTGTTTCTAACAAACATGCAGTTTTTTTTTACTTCACAAGATGTTAACTGATGAGTGGAATTGTTTGGATTACTTGTGAATTATTGTGACGTTTTTATCAGCTGTTTGGACTCTCATTCTGACGGCACCCATTCACTGCAGAGTATCCACTCTGAACACAATCTGTTCTGACGAAGAAACAAACTCATCTACATCTCAGATAGCCTGAGGTTGAGTAAATTTTCATATATTTTCAATTTTGGGTGAACTATTTCTTTAAGAGAAATCAAGGCAATTTCAAGCAAACTGAAACATAGGATGCACAAAATAATTGTGTGAGATTATGTGTTTTCCTTAATATTTCTAAATATTTTAATCATAAAATATACCCTAACTTGTAGAATGACTCACTCATTAATGCAGAGCTCTCTATAATAGGGAGGAAGCTCAGCGCGAGATAGCACACCTTACACCTGCGTGTGCGCACGCTCTGAATCCTCCCACTGAATACTGTCTCCATGACAACCATGTAAAAGTATGTCCTTACTGACCAGATCTGACACACACACAAACACATGCATTCACACACATTCTTTGAGAGTACTAAAAATGCAAAACATGATTATGATTCAAAGTATCCTTTCAGTCAGAATTGGAATAAAAAGGAGAATGTGCGGCGAGAGAAACTAATGAAACAAAGCTGTCATCTTTTTTCAATCACACACACATAAACACACACGGATGCAGGCGGGCTCTGCAGTTTGCTGGACTATTTGAGCTAGTCTTTGTTTCGTTCCGTTTCAAGTGGATGAGAAGAGCGTGTTTAGATTGATGGAGGCTTTTGTGCTTATTTCTCTTTATTGTATTCAATTCTTTTTCAAAGGGAAGTATTTCAGCGCACGCTGTTCCAAACATTTGGTGAAGTCTTATCTAATGGCTGGAGAAATTACTATGGACATCAAGTCATACAGTGACATACGGAAATGTAGGCCTACAAAAGCCAGTCATTACTGTATATTGTGTTCAGGAAAGAGTAAGATGAGAGAGAATCAGAAAGACTGAATACAGCTAATAGGGGTTTAGGATTAAGCCTTAAATGTCCAATATGATCAGGGAAATGTACAGTATGGGAAAGTTTGAATCTTCCTTACACTGTTCCCATTGGCGTACTAAGATCTGAGTGCATACTGCCTTCTAGTGTCCAGATGTACAACTGAGATGTACAAATGTTCTGCACTCATCAATCCTTAACTCAGTTCTACCAGTCATTCCTGTTATTGGTTATTATCATATATGTTTCTGTGTAGTGGGTAAAATATTAAACTCGGCGTCTGCAGATGTTGTTATTTTGTTGCCTGTTATCCAGTACTGAACAAGCTTGTAAAATTAAAAATTGCAGATTTAGGGGAATAAATAAATAATTATGTTGCATTTTATATATATATATATATATATATATATATATATATATATATATATCAATGTAAATGTAATTTATGTATTTAATTTGTAACACAAATATACCAATATACATATACAAAAACATGAACATTTGTTTTAATCTGTAATTTAAATATTTAATTTAATACTTAACTTTACTTTTCAGATTTTATATATATATATATATATATATATATATATATATAATCAGCAAATTCACTTACTTAATTAATACTTAATTTTACTTTTCAAATATATATATATATATATGAAAAGTAAAATTAAGAATTAAGTAATTAAGTAAATTTGCTGATTTATTTACTGATATATAAAATATTGTTATACTGTATTGTTTTGTATTATATATGTAATTCTAAATTAGATTTTATTTAATTATATGTATATAAATGATAAATATTTTTACATTGTAAATGTAATTTATGCAGTTACATAAAATAAATATATAAAATGTAATTTTATACATATAATTTTTAACAATATATATATATATATATATATATATATATATATATATATATATATATATATATATATAAACAATATATATATATATATATAAACATGAATGTTTGTTTTAATCGGTAATTTTAAGTGAATATTTTATTTTATACTACATTTTACTTTTCATATAATATATGTAATAAATATTGTAAATATAATTTATATATTTACATAAAATATAAAATGTAATATAAAATTGTATATAACAAAATTTAACACAAATAAACATGAACGTTTGTTTTAATCAGTAATTTTAATTTAATACTCAATTTGCTTTTACATATATAAAATATATATATATATGTGTGTGTGTGTGTGTGTGTGTGTGTATATATGTATGCATGTTTTAATACATTTTAAACACACACACACACACACACACATATACATATCAACTTAGTAAGTCTGCTATACGTGCTTATATTATTACTTTTATATTTTTGTAGTTTACATTAGTTTGTCAGCTTTTCTTTTCCCTCAAATAAATGTCAAACAGCAGGTTGTCATTGTGATAATTTACTCCATATGGTGTGACAACACGCCATTATGTTTCTACAGTACAGTAACGGTGTATATGTTCAACAGCATTTTTATAGTCAAGACTTTAAAACGACTGTGGGAAAATGGGCTTTCAAGAATAAACCCACCCTGAAAAATATTCACCGGGGTAAAAAGCCTGACAACTAGCTCCAAACTCCCCAATTTCGAACATATATACAACAAATATAACGTAAACTGTGTAAAGTAAACTGTTTCTAGAATCTGAATCGGAACGATATCGCGAGAGCATGTGAAGAGGCAGCAGCACGTGTTACATTGTATATGTTCCTGCTCTATAGGTTCCTACTGTTCTTATTCTATAGAAATGACGTAGGGCGCGGAAGCTCAACCGTGTAACACACAGGGAAGCTAGTCTCGCGCTTCCCGGAAACGGGACCGCAGAATCATGGCGACCGTCTCAGTGTGTCAGTATCATCCCGGCGGTTTCAGTTTCGAAAACTGCAAGAGGTAAGATTTATCGCGTTATACAAACGGGAATTTAGCCGGTTAAGTGGGGCAGCTTTTATTTTACTGATTCGGCTAAATAATGAAGAGTTTGAGTGGGTTTTAAAGGCCTTTTAGCGATCGATTGAGTCACGGCCTGTCTGAATGACTCAGGAGAATTTACTCAAACTGATTTGAATATCGGTTTTATTTAAGGAGAAATGCATTAAATGATATTGCACGTTATGTATAAAATTTAGAAATATGTTTTGTAAGGTTAAAGTGTTTTTTGTTTATCGTTGTTGATATTTTGTTGTCATTAGTGGGCTTCGACCCCGCGCTTATAGTCTATGTCGTAAGTTCAGACTAAATGAACATTAGAACTCTCAAATAACGTGAGCTTTTTCATTTTTACATCAAAAATCACTTTTTTTAATTCATCAAATCATTCTGCGATTTGTATTTGATTAGTAATGAACAGAAAACTTAAGAGCTAGATACATGATACATGATTGTCTTTTGTAACAGCAAAGACGAAGCGTTCATTTGTTGTTTTTTAATGTAATAAACACTTTCTGTTGTATAAACCTCGTTAATTTGGCTTGATATGGTGGTTTATTTATAAATGTAAATAGTTTTGTATTAACCACAAAAGAGTGATGATATAAGGGTGTGTGTATTAAAAGTGTCCACTAGTTGTCAGGAGAACTTCACGGATTAATCTGTTGTTTACAAGAATCAAAAACATAATACATTCCCATTTAGTCATTTAGCAGATGCTTTTATCCGAAGAGCCTTACAAATAAGTACAATTGAAGCAATTGAAACTAACAAAACAGCAATCATATGTAAGTGCTGTGACAAGTCTAGGTTAGTCTAACACAGTAAACGTAGCAAGGTTGTTTTTTATAATAAATAAAAAGAAAACGAGTAGATAGAAAAGTAAGAGAATAGATAATGCTAGTGTTAGGAGGATCATTCATTAATAATTACATGCATAATACTGACTGGCTAAACCAAATGGCTGTTTACTTTTTTGTTGCTAATGTAGAATCTTATCCAAGTTCATAAAAGAGCAGAGTTGAAATATAAAGCACTGAATAAATAACGTTTTTTTGGGGAAAATGTTAAATGTTCATTTTGTTATAGAAATGCTCTTCTGGAAGCAGACATCAGTAAGCTTGGTTTCAGCTCTCCTGCTGCTCGTAAAACCGGCACCACCATTTGTGGAGTCGTTTACAAGGTAAGAAATAAGCCTAAATGTTTAAATATCTAAAAGTAAAGGTTTAGACTTAACAACCTCTCATCTGTCAAAAAAAGCTGACAATTGTCTCATAAAAATCATCTCTCTTTCAGGATGGTGTCGTTTTAGGTGCAGACACTCGTGCGACTGAAGGAATGGTTGTTGCCGATAAGAACTGTTCTAAAATTCACTACATCTCTCCCAACATTTAGTGAGTACAGACACATCACAATGCAAAACTCGCATTTTTGTGATTTACAATACTTGACATCCAATGATATTGTTCTGAAACCATCTCTTTCTCTTGTTCTGTAGTTGTTGTGGAGCTGGTACCGCGGCGGACACCGAGATGACCACACAGATCATCTCCTCTAACCTGGAGCTCCATGCTCTGTCCACCGGCCGTCTCCCAAGAGTCGCCACCGCAAACCGCATGCTCAAACAGATGCTCTTCAGGTAATGAATCATCACAGCGCTCTAAATGGACACTACCATGCTCACCAAGGCTGTATTTATTTGATCAAAAATACAGTATATACAGTAATGTTGTGATACTGAAGACTGCAGTAATGATGCTGAAAATTCAGAGGAATAAATTACATTTTAAAATGTATTCAAATCAAATGCATTTATTTTAAATTGTACAAATATTTCTCAGTATTACTGTTTTTATTGTATTTTTAATCAAATACATGCAGACTTGGTGAGCATAAGAGACTTAATTCAAAAACGTTAAAAAATTTCCAAACTTTTGATCGGTAGTGTATATGGCCTTGTGACTGAGTCTACCATGTGTTTACATATGTAGGTATCAGGGTTATATCGGTGCTGCATTAGTTCTTGGAGGGGTTGACTGCACCGGCCCACACTTATACAGCATCTATCCACACGGGTCAACAGACAAACTGCCCTACGTCACTATGGGTGAGTTACACTAACATGCCTATATGAATCATCTTCTCATTCCACCAAAAGGGGGAGATATTGTGTTTCTGAAAAGGCTTTGACTGGTGCCAAGATAGATATCTGACTGACTGGCGTTGCTAGTTGTTCCCCATATGACAACATGACAAGCATCATTTAATGAATAACTGTTATTGCAGAAGATGTTCCTTTTGATTGGCTCTTTCTCGCTGGTAACATCAGCATATGTTTGTCTCATCAGGTTCTGGATCTCTGGCAGCAATGGCAGTTTTTGAGGATCGCTACAGGCCCAATATGGAGGTAACCTTTTGTGCATTTATGTCTTTTTGGCTCTTGAGTCTTGGGGTTAGCAAGGTTTTTTTTTTTTATTTATTTATTTTTTTTTTTTACAGCAAAGATGCATTACACTGATATAAAAGAATGAGGGTAAAGTCATTTATAATGTTGCAAAATATTTGGGTTTTAAATATATGGTGTTAAAGAATGCTGAGAAAAATCCAAAAAAAAAAATGAATCACATTTTTTACAAAAATATTAAGCCGCATAACTTTATTCAAAATTTATAAAAATAAGCACCAAGTCAGCACATTGGAATAATTTCTGAAGGATCATGTGACACTGAAGACTGAAGTAATGATGCTGAAAATTCAGCTTTGCATCAAAGGAATAAATTACATTTTACATTACATAAATCTGTTATTTTAAAATGTAATAATATTATTGTTTTTATTGTATTATTGATCAAATAATTTCAGCCTTGTTGATTGGTGATTTTTAAACTTAGAAAAGTCATGGGAGCTAATTTTAATAAATCTTAAAAATACATGATAATTTTGGTTTGATGTTTGAAATAAACTACCAGCCAAAAGTTTTTGGACAGTAAGATTTTTTTTTTATTTTTTTAAGAAGTCTCTTCTGCTCACCAAGTTTGCATTTATTTGAATCAGCAAAGTACAGCAAAAACAGTAAAATTGAGAAATGTTTACAATAACATTTTTAAAATAACTGTTTTCTATTTGAATATGTTTTAAAATGCAATTTATTCCTTTGATTAATTTGCTTTTTATTTGAGATAAATGCTGATCTTTGGGTATTTCTATTTCATCCTGAAAAAATGTAATCAACTGTTTTAAATTGATGATGATGATGATAATAATAATAATAATAATAATGTTTTGTTGTATAGCAAGTCAGCATATTAGAATGATTTCTAAAGAATCATGTGACACTGAAGACTGGAGTAATGATGCTAAAAATTCAGCTTGAAATCACAGGAATAAATGACTTTTTAAGATATCTTTTAAATAGAAAGCAGTTATTTTAAATAGTAAAAATATTTCACAATATTACTGCCTTTGCTGTATTTTGGATCAAATAAGTGCACGCTTAGTGAGCACAAGACTTAAAGAAAAAAAAAACATTAAAATTCATTACTGTCCAAAAACTCTTGGCTGGTAATGTATGCCTTTTATTTATGTAATATGCATGTAAATTGGTTAAAGCACATGTAAACAGTCTAATCAGTTGCATTTAAGCTAATGATAATGCTGGTTGTGTCGATCAGGAGGAAGAGGCCAAACGTCTGGTGCGGGATGCGATAGCGGCTGGTATCTTTAATGACCTGGGCTCAGGCAGCAACATCGACCTGTGTGTGATCACCAAGGGGAAGGTGGACTACCTGAGACCTCACGATGTGGCCAACAAGAAGGGTGTCAGGTGAGTGTCTCTACTGCCAGAGAAACATCACCTCAGAAACACTCATCTGAGCTTTGCAGTTACACTTGTTGCACGGCAGCATGGATGGAATCTGTACGATCAGTCTAATTCACATGACCATCTGATTAAGTGCTTTTTAAAAAGAATTTTAAACTGACTCGAATGCCCAGCTGGGATATACACCTTTATAAATGAGTAAGAAAAGCCATATTATGATTATTACATAATCAGCTTTTGGCGATTATTGTGCAGGTACCATAGTCTAGACACAAATGGTCAGTATGATTAACAGTATTAATGCAGGTTGCCACATGTGTGCATGATATTAATTAGAGATTTTAACCTAATGAAAGGCTCATGCTTCACTCTTCCGTTTTAAGGGAGGATATGGTTTATGGACGCCCTGAGTGAGTAACCCATGTGCTAAAACATGCACCACATCTAGACAAAATTGTAACCAGCATGTGTTTGACTAACCAGTCTGAAGTAGTTGAGTTGTTCAAACTGACAAGCTGTGTGGTGATTTTTCTTCTGCTAACAAACATACATGTTTTTGTAAAATTGATTGTTTTTTCTTGCGAAAAACATCAGTGTTTCAGTCCTGATTAGAGTTGTGTGAGGCTTTAGTTTCTTTGCAGGAGTTGTATTTCCTTTCATTTCATTGTGTTTTTTTGTGTGCATTTTCCTCACAGAACCGGAAGCTACAGGTACAAGCATGGAACTACCGGGGTTCTGACGAAGACCGTGATTCCTCTGAACCTGGAGGTGGTGGAGGAAAGTGTGCAGACCATGGACACCTCCTGAGATGATACAACCCACCACACTTCAATCTGTTTGTTTCCCCCATAACCTTTGTCCCAAAGTCTTATGTGGTGGTTTAGTAATTTTTCATTATTTCCAATAAAATACATTGTAAGTTGAAGTTTGTGTCTTTTCTTGCGCATTGTATCAGACTTGTCTGCATTTAATTTTTTTTTTTTTTTAAAAGCAAGGTATCATCTATTTTAGATATATTTAAAATTACAGTTTTCTATTTTAATATATTTTAAAATATAATTTATTCCTTATTTTTCAGCATCATTACGACTCAAGAAACATTTCTTATTATCAATGTTGAAAACAGTTGTGCTGCTTAGTATTATGGAAATGCATACAAAGTTTAAAAAGAACAGCATTTGAAATAGAAATCTTTTGTAGTATTATAAATGTCTTAACTGTCAATTCTTAATTTAATATCTATTTGTTGGATAAAAGTATTAATTTCCTTCAAAGTAACAACAAAATCTTACTAATCCCAAACCTGTAAGGTAGTATACATACACCATTCTCCAAAAAGTTAATATATCATTTGAGTTGTGAAGATGTGTTGTTACAGTAGCTGAAAAGTAGACATATAAATAAGAGTATTGTATGACTTATTAAAACAAGATAAAGTTTTAGTTAAATAGAGGTTAATCTATGCAATTAATTTTGTAATATGTGACCCAGGATCACAAAACCAGTCTTAAGTAACATGAATATATTAGTAGCAATATCCAAAGATACATTGTATGGACAATTTTGGCGATTTTCTCATTATTTGGATTTTTTTTTTTCCATGCACCCACAGAATCCAGATTTTCACATAGCTGTATCTTGACCAAATATTGTCCTATCCTAACAAACCATACATCATACATCAAAAGCCTATTTATTCATGTTTCAGATGATGTATAAATCTCAATTTACAAAAATTAACCCTTATGACTGGTTTTGTGGTCCAGGGTCACATATGTTTTATTCGATAAATAATAGTAATTAATATATTTGTTTATCACCAGGGGGCGCTAAATAAAAACATAATACAAACTCTCAACATATAATAATTTAGGTCGTTTTCTTCAGAAAATAAATATTAAAAACGAAAATATAAATAATAAAAACAATAGTAATGAAAATGGTTTAAAGGGGTAGTTCACCCAAACATTAAACTTATGTCATTAATTACTCACCCTCATGTCGTTTCAAATCCGCAAGACCTTCGTTCATCTTCGGAACACAAATTAAGGTATTTTTGATGAAATCCAAGAGCTTTCTGACCCTGACAGACAGCAACACAAGTGACACGGCTCAGAAAGGTACACATACATCGTTAAAACAGTCCATGATGTGACATCAGAGCTTCAACCGTAATGTTATGAAGCTGCGAGAATACTTTTTGTGTGCAAAGAAAACAAAAATAACGACTTCATTCAATAATTTCTTCTCTTCCGCGTCCGTCTCCTATGCGCGTTCACGCGAGCATCATGACGCATGCGTCGTGATACCCTTTAAAACCTTTCAAATGTCCTTCAAAACAAAGTTGCCACAAAGTCAGTATTTCCAGTTACATTTTATTGTTAATTACACATTTAAACATGAGAAAATGCTTCAAAAATAACATCTCTTTGGAACGATGGATATACTGAATACTTTAATATGGTAGATATTTGACCAGAGAACAAAACCGCTGAACGCAGCGTCTAACGTGTTTTCCTTGCAAAACACTAAATTGTGTGCGTGTATGTGTGTATCAGAAACATAAAGAGAGAGAAGTAACAGAACTGTAAGGCTCTTTATATGCTGTTATGAATATAAGCCTACAGAAAAATATGTATAAATGGAACCACCTTGCTTTGACATCATCAACATGAGGCACTGGTCACCTGACCTGACCAACTTTCTCTAAACCAATCAGCACACAGCACTGTGATACATCATTCGAAGGCACAGCAGAATACATCGGCATTCCTTTCAATACAAATCTAGAGAAATGCTCAGCTTAAAACAGTATAGACACTGTTGGCATTCTCTCTTTACTCATTTCTAGATCTTTCTACAGCTTGTTCAGTTGGATTGAGAGAGCAGAGATCGCAGGTTTGCGCAATGGTTCTCATTCCTGCAGGTGTGTGTATGTGTGTTTGTATCAGGTGCTGGACGTCCAAAGGTGCATCTGTTTGGAGAACTGCAGGACGAAGCTGATGTCAGGCCGCTGGTCGGGATCAGGGTTGATACACATACTGACCAGATCTCTGAGCTGCAACACATACAAGGTGTGTAGTTTACAACACTGTTCACATGTTGTCTTACAAAACTAGTGAGCTGACTACCTGGACAGCATTTATATTTGTATTTGTGAATGAAATTAATTCTTTTATTCAGCAAGGACGCATTAAATTGATTAAAAATGACAATAAAGACATTTATAATGTTACAAATTATAAAGTGTTTTCATGACACGTCATCAATCGGCCATATTGACGGCACTGAATGTAAACAATGCTACTGAACCGAATTAAACTTGCATATTTTGCTGATTATTGCTGCTGAAAATAGTCAATTATTGTCCGGTTTTGGGCTGTACTAATCTGTCGGACCAGGAAAAATATTTGGAGTACTACAGACTCCCAAAAGTTAGAACAAATCAAAGAGAAGAGTGTAAAAACTGTCTGAGGAACAAAAGGCGTTTGTGGTTGGCCAAACTGAACTAGGATTTCCAGGGCAAAAATATTTACAACATTCATGTTTGTTCTTATCATTTCCGGTCAGGTTGGTGAAATATTAGGTTAATATCTTACTTAATACTGCTCGTAACACCTATTAACTTTAGTTTGTCAAAATATTGTGCCCTTTCCTTCTTACTAAGTCATACTCTATATGATTTAGCAGCTTCCACACGTTTTAAAAAACGTATTCAGTAGTACATTAACCGTGCAATCCATGCTATCTTTTACATTGACGAGTATCGCCAATATGGCCAAGAACCCGGGTAACTGACCAATAAATTGATTTTTTGTTTACTTTCAAATTATCAATAAATATTAAATATTAAAAATATTAATCAGCACAACTATTTTAAACAATGATAATAATTAAACATTTTTCTTGAGCAGCAAATCAGCATATTATAATGATTTCTGAAGGATCATGTGACGCTGAAGACTGAAGTAATGATGCTGAAAATTCAGCTTTGCATCACAGAAATAAATTAAAATTAAATTTTAAAAACGTATTAAAAAAGAAACCAGCAATTTTAAATTGTAATAATATTTCACAATTTCACTAAATTTACTGTATTTTTGGTCAAACAAATGCACCCCTGGTGAGCACAAGAGTTTGCAAAAACATTTAAAAAGTCTACCGACCTCTAACTTTTCAAAAGAAGTGCATATTTAATTTCTTTCTTTTTTGTTTGTTTGTTATTTTATATCACAATTATGACTGTTATTCTTGCAATTCTGAGTTTCCATCTCACAATTTTGCCTTTTTCTTGCAGTTCTGAGAAATTGCAAGAATTGCAATATTTGTGCATCATGTGTTTTTATGCTTTGCTCACTGGTTTTGATAGCAAAGGCATGTAAACGTGTGTGTGTTGTACCTTCTGTGAGTAGTGCTCTGGTGGCAGAGGAGGGTAATCGCACTGTTCGATCTTGTGGCACAAAGAGAGCAGGTTCATCTTATCGCTGTAGAAAGGGCTGTGCAGAGCTGCCATCTAAGAAACACACAAATATCACTCATTAAAAGATAAAATTTCTATTTCGAATACATGCTATTTTGAACTTTCTGTTCATCGAAGAATCTTGGAAAAAATAATATTTTTTTCTCAAAAATATTAAGCAGCAGAAACTGTTTTTAGCATTTGTAATAATGTAATATAATAAGCAGCAAATCAGCATATTAGAATGATTTCTGAAAGATCATGTGACGCTGAGTCACATGTGTCTGGAGTAATGATGCTGAAAATTCAGCTTTGCATCACAGGAACAAATTACATTTTCAAATATATTAACATAGTAAACAGTTATTTTAAGTTGTAATAATATTTCACAATTTTTACTGTATTTTGATCAAATCTAGCATTTGGTGAGCATAAGAGATTTCTTTTAAAAAATTATTAAACTAATGAATGCTAGTATGAATGTGTATGTGTTTGTGTACCTCATACAGCAAGCAACCCAAGGACCAGATGTCTGATTTGAAGTTGTAGCCGTTTTCATGAATCCTCTCGGGAGACATATAATATGGAGTTCCAACTGGGAAAGACACAGATACATGTCAGGCTGGTTTTGTTATTTCACGCCATTCAGTGGATGCATGAAGTGTGTGTTTATTTGAGAGTTTGTGTGGAGGTTCAGTGGTACCAAGAGAGTGTGCAGCAGTGGTTTTGGAGCTAAAGAATCGACCCAGTCCAAGGTCACCGAGTTTGACCTCTCCAGTAGCTGTGATGAAGACGTTGGCTGGTTTTATATCTGATACGAACACAAACATTCACAGAAGAACAAAAGAAATGAGGACACGTTAATCAAAAAAAAAATCATGTGTGTATGTGTATTAGAAGAAAAGTTGGTGAGTTTACCTCGATGCATGACTCTACGGGAGTGCATGTGTTCCAGAGCGCTGCACAGCTGCACAAAATACTTCCATATCGTTCGTTCAGGAATCAACCTCCGCTTCTTCTTAAAATACTACACACAGGGATCCAAGGGTTATTATTGTTAACTTAAACTAATACTAAAATCATAAACATTTTCTTTGCTTGTAATTAAATAATAACTGAAATAAAATGTAAAACCTATTTTATTTTCTAGTTGCAAAGATTTTTAGTTTAAAGTAGTACTAAAACATACAGCACTACCGAATTCTGCTACTAATTTATAGTGTTCTTTGTCTGTTTGATTACGTCATTAATTGATCTTTACCACACATCTCTGCCATATGTACATCAAGCTACTACTACATATATTGTAAAAATGTCAATTTGGTGTAAAGCTGCTTTGCAACGATATGTATCGTGAAAAGCGCTATACAAATAAATTTGAATTTGAATTTGAATTTGAATTTAAAACAACTAAAGAAACTAATAGTAAAAAACTACAACAAAAAATGAAAAAAAAAAAAAAAACACAACTACATATATATACATATACAAATTACTAAAACTAGCTAAATATGAAAATGCAAAAATAAAATCCATATATATATATATATATATATATATATAATAAAATTAATATTGTTTTATATTATTGTATTTTTTATATTAATTATACTAATATTAATAAAAATTACAACATAATAAAAACTTTAAAAAATTTAATTAAATAAATTAAAATTAAAAACAGTAATTACAAAAAATAAAATCCAGTTCAGGATATTCATAATATATATATTAAGTTTAGTCATTTTTTTGTTTTTTAGTTGTTGTTTTTTTATGTATGTATAGTTTTTATGAAGTTGTAGGTTTTAGTATTAGTTTATTTATTTTTTAGTATTATTTCATTAATATAATGCCTATATATATATATATATATATATATAACAACTAAAAACAACTAAAAAACAAAAAGTTACTAAACTTAATAAAAATGACAAAAACATAACAAAAAAACTTAAACTAAAATTTACATTAAAAAACTGAACATCCAAAAATTGTATCCTATTCAAAATATTTAAAAAAATTCTATTCAAATAACAGTGACACATGCACACTTAATTTAATATTTTGACTGAAAAAATGGAACCCAAAAAATATTTGGCCGTTTAAGGTGTCAGGCTGACCTTAATCATCTGGGAAAGGTCACCAGCGCCTGCTAACTCCAGAACAATATTCAGCTCGTTGCCTTCAATAAATGAGTCCAGATACTTTATGACATTTGGATGGTTCAGTTGCTGCAATTACAGAATGAAAATGAAACATCACCAATTACACCAAATACAGACACTTGTTTAAGTTTAAAAACGTGCGCTGCTAACCTTTAACAAGTCAATCTCTTTAATGCAGTCCTGTCGGGCTTTAGCATCCATCATTTCAAAGATCTAAAAAACAACACAATATTACAACATCCACCCAGACGCACAGTTGTGTAAAATTTGGTAATTTAATCTTGAGCAATGGATGATAAAAGTTCTTGGCGATGTAACAGTCAAAGTCACAGTGGCAGTGTAAGGTGACTTTTGCAGTTAGTTCAGTAGTACTGAAACAGTATGAGTAGTATGTTCAAATGCAATTTAAAGCCATGTTTACCTGTACTTTCTTTAGTGCCACTTGCTGGTTGTCCAGTAGACATGTGGCTTTATAAACCTCGCTGAACTGACCTCGGCCGATCTTTTTCTCAATGAGGAAGTTGGACATCACCGAATAGAACCCAAATCCTAACATGTTCCTCTGAGAGACAGACAGAGGAACAGAAAGAGACAGTAAGAGTCAGAGTGGTGTGGTAATGCCAGCATTATCACTATGATGATTCATAAAAGCTTCTGTCTGCAGTTGACGAGTGTAATAACAGCGTGTGCCCACGTGAGCCCAGGCCTGTGCCAGCAGCTGCACGTGCGTGTGTGAGAGAGAGTGTGTGTGTGTGTGGTCAGACCTGGTCGTTCTGTACCGGCACTGTGTAATTTTGATTCTGATCTTGAAGGCTGTTGTGCTCCATAATGACATTCCAGACCTACAGGCAAACACAAAAGAGAGAGTAAATCAAAAGGCCGACATTCGCAGCATCTGTTTTATCAAACGGGTCGTTTCATTTCCAGATGGCTGCTTTGTCTAATTGTAGTTTTTCGGTAACGATAAAAACAATCCTAAACCGTTCAAACAAAGTCTGAGATCAAAAAGCAGCTGTCAGTGCTTTAAAACAGAAGCGGATTATTGGAGATGAGCACAAAATTAGTAATTGAATTTAAAAATCATCCTGCATTTTGGTTCAAAATTTTGAGATTGGTAGGATTTCAATTTTATTTTATTTTATTTTTTGAAGTAGAAGTTATGCTTGCCAAAGTGGCAATTATTTGATTAAAAAATATTGTTAAACCAGCAATATTGTGAAATATTATTAGAATTTAAAACTTTTAAATGTAAATTATTCCTGTGATGCAAAACTGAATTTTCAGCATCATTTCTCCAATCTTCAATGTCACATGATCCTTCAGAAATCATTCTGATATGCAGATTTTCTGCTTTAAGAAACATGTCTTATTATCATCATCAATGTTGAAAACACTTAATATTTCTGTAGAAATAGTGAAACATTTTTTGCATGATTTTTTGATGAATAGAAAATGTAAAAAAAATCTTTTATTTGATTAGCAACTTTAAAAATAAAATGAATTTCTTTAAAAAAACAAAACTCTTACTGTAGCTGTTTGCTGTTAAATTTAAAATTAATTTTAAAATATTTAAATTTAATATTTAATTTATGCTTATTTTTATGCTTTTTTTTTTTTTACTAAATGAAATGTAGTTTGCTTAATTTTACATCACTAGCAAAATTGCAAACATATTGTGAATTTTTTGTATATCACCAATAGGTGTCAGCATAGAGTCTAAACCAATACTGTTTCTGCCACTAAAATATGAAGAAAATATTCTGTTTATTTTAAAGAAATAAAAAAAAAACATTTTTCACCCAATTTATGATTTCTTACTCTAAAATGTCAATGATAAGCAGCAGAAAATTATTTTGCATTTAAACAAATTCCTCCTGCCACTTATCACCCTGATTTTACTTTTCTTTTTTTTTTTTTTTCCTAAAACATCCACAGTCAAAATACTGAGGGTAATTCTATAAAAATTCTTAGGTACTGCATGTAGGACAGGAAACACTTCGCAGATAGCGCACTGAAGCATGTGATTCTGGAGAAATACAAGGATGCATACTTCTTTATCCTGATAGTGATTCTGATACCTGCAAGATGATGCTTTTTTTTAAACTTGTCAGTCCCAACCATGCCCAACAGACCGGATCGGTCGCATCTCACCAGTTAAAAAAAAAATCAGCTTTGGTTTCAGTACCTATTCAGGTATCAGATATAGTGTAACATGAGAAAAGTGTTCCAAAGAATACATGGCAAGTGTGCTGTACAGTATGTGTGCAAATACATAGGAACAGCAATGAGGGTGTGTACGGAGACTTTAGGGCATGTGTTTTCTTCTGTACTGTACGGCCTGACATGTACAAACAGCTCCTGTTTTATTTTAAACAAACTCCAGACAATCCTACTGACCCACATTCACAAATAGTCACAAACACAAATTATTGTTCCTGTAACATTCCGTGCCTGAGAGGCATAATAAAGACTAATTAGCAGAATGAGCGTGTGTTAAACACATTTTTAAGTGTGTGTGTGTGTGTGTATGTGTATGTATCTATCCATTCATATATTTATATATATATATATATATATATATATATATATATATATATATATATATATATATATATATATATATATATATATATATATATATATATATATAATTTTTTTTTTTTTTGTAGAAATCAATCTTGATAGAACGATCTAGCTATCATTATTTTTCGATATATATTTGGAGATATATCCAAATATCCAAATATATATCCAAAAAAGATGGATCTATCTATCTATCTATCTGTCTATCTATCTATCTATCTGTCTATCTGTCTATCATTGTTTTTGGATATATATTTGGAGATGTATAGCAATATTCAAATATATATCCAAAAAACTATCTATCTATCTATCTATCTATTAATGTTTTTGGATATATATTTGGAGATATATATGCAAATATCCAAATATATATCCAAAAAACAATTTATCTATCTATCATTCTATATATCGTTCTATCTATTGAATAAAAGTTATAAAGATAGAACTGTTTTTGGATATGTATTTGGAGATATATATGCAATATCCAAATATATATCCAAAAAACTATCTATCTATCTATCTATCTATCTATCGATACAAAGTTATACATATATTTTTGGATGTATATTTGGAGATATCTATCTATCTATCTATCTATCATTGTTTTTGGATATATATTTGGAGATATATATGCAAATATCCAAATATATATCCAAAAAACTATTTATCTATCTATCGTTCTATATATTGTTCTATCTATTGAAAGAAAGTTATAAAGATAGAACTGTTTTTGGATATATATTTGGAGATATATATATGCAATATCCAAATATATATCCAAAAAATGGTCTGTCTGTCTATCTATCTATCTATCTATCTATCTATGATAGAAAAGACACAGCACTCTGAGACAGAACAGACTGAAGGACTGTGTAAACTATCTAGTCTACATGAGTACTATACTATACTGCTGATTACTATAATCATACTGCAGCTAATCATATATCAAAATAGATCACAGGACACAGAGCACATATTCTTCTCATTCAAATAAATAAAAAACAAACAAGTCAGTTCCTGCTTATTGGGATGGAGAAAAACAGGTCTGAAGAAGGACAAAAAAAAAAAAAAAAAAAAACAACGAAAGAGAGATTTTGGGGAGGGGAAGGAGAGGGCGGTCCTGTACCAATTTCCTTCCATTCATGTGAAGAAAAATCCAGAGGAAGAATTCTATCCTACCGCCTGCAACTGTGCCACTCTTCACACACACACACACACACACACACGCACAAGGAAACGTTATAACAAAGCCACATATCTGGACGTGCAACACTCTGTTCAAACACACACCACTGTGTTTGTTTCCAAAACCACAATGCTTGTATGTGCTTTCGGTGCTTATTTTCAGATGTGTTCGCAGTGAATCGCATTTTTCTTAGAAACCCTAGAATACTTAGAAACCCGACAAGCGTCATCTTGCTAATCTCGCTGATCTACACAGGATTTATATCACACTGGCTATATTTAGAAGCGCATATAACACTCCTCTTATGAAAGTCTTTAGTATGTATACACGTTTGAGGCATGTGACTTTTCTGGATGGACTTCTTTAATATCACATGATATGTTATTTTAATGTAAAATACTTTGTTTTACTCATGCCAATTGTGGTGGTTATTATATATCATACCAATATTTCTGACGTTTTTAGCGTAAATTTAAAAGGATATTTTAGAAGAAAGATAGAAAGACAACTGTTTGGTTACCAACATTCCTAAAAATATCTTCTTACGCAGAGGGTGATTTTTGGGTGAACCTAGCCCTTTAAGATTAAGGATAAACAATTGAAGATTAGCGGTGGTCTTGAAGTAGTAAACTTCGCGGTTCAAGCCGTACCATCTTCCTCTCTGGTGAGTCACGCGCATCTGTTTCCGCCCGGTAAAATGCTACAGATCTGACAACTCAAAAGCAGAAACCCCCGTCACATATCCACAATCTCACTTCCAAAAACCCCGAGCGTGTACAAAAACCCACACACACGTGTCTGATCAAACAGACCTGCATGATAATATCATTTGACTTGATGAAAGAAGCCCACATCAGTCCTGCATCGTAATCTGTCACAAAAATGAACAATTTGACTTGTCTGTGCCTCGATGAAAACAACATAACGTACAGTTAAAACTCATTAAATTACATGAATATACTCACTACCATAACTAAATACTAATACCATAACCATAACTAATTATTCTGAATAGCCTGCATATTTTGACAGGAAGAGAAGCCGTGAACTTGATAGATGACACATCATGTCAACGACTATCCAAGTTAACGCTGTTTTAGTAATACTGTTAGGACAATTAATACGTTTATTTATTTTTTATTACAAATACTGAATGTCAGGTGATTGTTTATTTAATTTTCTGTATTTTTATTACATTTTTAATATAAATATTTACTTTTGTTTTGTGCTATTGCGCAGTGTTTAACATGTTTCCTGGAACTGTATGAGTCATCTTAATAAAAAAACTGAGAAAAAACGCTATTTTGCGTCCAAAAACACGTGAATGGATACAAACAAACAGTGTATGTGGGCGGAGCCAGAACTGCAGCTTTTCCTTATAAAAAAACAAGCGTTCTTCAATCCTATCATGCAAATAACTAAACATTAAAACCGACGTATTATCATTGTAAATAAACTATAATCACATGCAAGTGTTGATTCAGCGCAGTAAGT